>JBAMBK010001924.1:0-19369 GCA_037043435.1 Drosophila suboccidentalis
GTTTAAAACAATTTTAAAATTGCGAAAAACACACTCTGGGTCATCACTCTCTTGGTCTTATCATCATCACAGCTCGTTTCAGTGAATATTCACGACCTCGAAACTTGAACCAATTGATGCCCTTGCCGTAGGTGTTATCTTTATATGTGCCCGTCAATTGGCTGTAAGAAATCGATTGTATAGTTTCGGTTCATCAAGAGAGTTTGCTTCTTCTTACCATTCATGACATAACCCATGCCACCAACCACCTGTAAATGCCTCGGCGCAATTTCTTGTCTTATCCGAATCGTGATCCCGATCAAATGTGGTAAATTTTTGCTTAAGGTGATACCTTAACGAATCCCCAGCAGTGCCAGTTGCATTTCCCAGCTTGTTTAGGATGTATGATTCCAGTTCATCGCCTATTGCAAACTCCGAATACATTTCATACCTCACATCGCCCGTAAAGTCCTCGAGGAGAACAATCAATTCCTGACTCTGATCTGTGGTGAGTGCATGTATTTTGTCGAGACCCAGAAAGAACTCGCCTTCAATATTCCCAAAGCCATTTTTGAAATCTGTCCAATTGCGGTAAAAGTTCTCACTTCCATCCGTTCTCCTCAAAATGATTGTCCAGCTGCCTTCTCGAGTTTCCGCATCGCAGGCAACTTTAAAAGGTTGATTACTAAAACTGGGAATGAGAATTTCAAAGACTCCACTGAGGTTGTTTCGTCCATACGATCTTCCCAACTTAAATTGATCGATTTTTCTCATTATTACATCCAATACATTCCGTTGTGATTCGTGCTCTGATCTAAATGAAGATTTTTTGTTGGTATACAAATTGTTTAGCTTTTGGAAATACTCACTTTAACTTCTGTATTTCCGCATTGAGTATATTAATTGCCTTAGTCACATTAAATTCAGAAATTTCAGTACACTCAAAGCACAAATTGAATATATTCAATATTATGATAATGTAGCTTATTTTTAGCAACATCTCGGACACTGCGTCTGGGCGAAGACTGAGCTGAGATTTAAATAATACGAATTCTTATTGCCAATTGCAAACAATTCTTCTCACCGATTTAAACCAAATTCGATCAAAATGTACTATAAGACATGGAATATTCCCAATCTGCGCAGACTCGAATCGAATCGAATGACACGTTAATCATCAATATCCGTCTAGTAGTTCAAAAGATAATTAAATTTGAATTGTTTTGTTTTTTTAATAATTTATATGTTACAATTAATATTGTTTGTCACAAAATTGGATATCAGACATTTTGGGGCATGGAAATGTTTTCGTCACTAGATTTTTGCACCGAATGAGATAAGGACATAAAAATATCAAAATGGAAAGCTTGATTGAATTTAATTTAATTGCTCAAAACAAATTTTCACGATATTCTTGCAGAATATGAAAGCTTAGCCATAATTGACTTCCGAGGGAGCTCATCAGTGTGTCAAATGGACAGCTCGATCAAAGGGAAAGCTGATTTTGCCAGAAACACAAAAGCCGTTGACAATAGATAAACCTTTGACTTAACTCCCCCCACTCTTCGACCCCCGCCACACTCCTGCACACGGCTGCAGTTCCTCTCCAGCTGCATCTAGACAATGGCCAAGTTCTGAGTGAGGCGGACATGTGTGTGCTGCTATTGGCGTCGCAAGTGGGCGTTTAGGGGCGTGGCTGGCTTGTAATAACTCACGCCTTTTGACACAGATTAAACCGGCATAAAGACAATGCCAGATAGCAAGCAAAGAAGCAGAGTGAGAGAGTGATAGAGAGGGGGGAAAGAGCTAGAGGAAGGCAGACGACAAAAAGGGAACACGGCAATGAGAACGTTGACGATGACGAGAACAAAAGCAAACTTGGTCAAAGGATTTTATGACCCTTCTCGGTAAGTGTATGTAAATGTGTATGTGTATGTGCATGTGTATGTGTGTGTCCATGTGAATGTGAGAAAGTATGTATGTATGTGTTTGCAGCTTGTGTAAATGTTATCCTTTATTGTTTGCCAGACTCCGGCATGCAGCCTGCACATGTCACTAGGCGAGACTACTCCAGAGTTGCCCTTCCCGACGCTTGGCTTCGGGAGCCTCGCTGCATTCATTGTAAGTGACAGCTTCCATTGTCCTGCGAGTGCAGCAACTTCTGCCGCGTTTGCCGGATGCATTTTTCGGCTTTTTCAACGTCATGTTGTGCACGCCCGTCGAACTAACTGGATAAAGTATAAAGTATATCCAGCCATGAGTCAAAACTGCAGCTCCAGCTCCAGTTCCAGATCCAGATCTCATAAATATCTGGCAGCTCATGTATAATCGACCCCACACACAGTGGGAGAATTGCATGATCAACCGTAGAAAATTAAAGTTTGAAAATTCTCCAAAACCTCCAAAGCCTCTAACCTAATTACGTAAGTCCATACGTTTTTATTTGATAAATTAGCCATAATTGTCAGCTGCGTGCTTTTGAACACAACACATGGTAAATCAAGTCTTTAGATCAGTACTTCACAAATCTTGCAATCGTGCCTAAAATCAACTTTTCACACTAACATATAATATTTTTTATGTATTAGGTTCTTTGTATGTATTGTGTTAAACATTTTAAAACTGAAAATTTTGTTTAGAGGTAGGGCAAGTTCCGTATGCAAAGCAAGACATATCTTATATATATATATATATATTTTTTCAATGGTTTCCTAATGGGGGAAAATTCCTAAAAACTCTTAATAATATTGAAGAAATCATTATAATATGTTATAAGTAACTACTTTCGTTAAAGCCCGCTCCCACGAGCCGTTTTTCACCATTCACAAAATTCGCATCGCGTTCACATTACATGATCGATGACAAACCGAAGCTCTAAAATTTCGAGTGTTCACTCGAGACCAACGATTTATTAACGTAAAGTGACGGTCGGAAACCGACCGTCTAAACGGGGCTTAAAAGCGTCGGTGAAAAGCCGATGCTCACCGATGGAAATAGAACACGTTCTATTCCATCTGTTTTTTTCGTCGGTGAAACCGTGGCAATAACATCAATACGTTAACATAGCACCTTTTTTGGTATTTTTTGTGCTTTTCGGTAAAAAAAAAAAGTGTTTGCGAATTTAAATTGTGTTGAGTGTGACCAGCTTCCGTGAAAAACAAAAACCGATTTGATTTTGTTGTGAACACCGATGCGAATTGTGTAAATGGGTAAATTCACCGTCGGTAAAAAAGTGTCGGTGAAAAACGGCTCGTGGGAACGGGCTTTTACTCTTAAAAAGCCAACTTACCCACTGTGCGTCAGTTGACTCTTCACGAAAGAAAGCCAACAGTTTTTATTTCGAGCGTTATTAGTAAACACATAAACTTAATTCATGCAATGCTGCAGCAAAGTATTTGCCGGGTAATCGCATATCAAGCCAGTGCCTCACAATTTATTCAATAATATTCATATCCAAATAAATGCACTTGATCAAACAAAATTATAACAACGAATAGTGATTAGCCCATAAACATATCTAATCACGTTACACACTTTACAAGCATTATTTCCTGACTCGAGTCACATTCTCGTATGAGAACCAAGAATGTGCAGATCTGTTCCAATTTTCACTTCTTTTCAATTATCAATTTAACAACTTTGAATTTTCTATAAATTTCCGACGCATAAACCTACCAATTGTCCTTTTTTGTTGTGATGCTGAAAACTTTCCGGCATAACAGTGCTGTAAAAAGTTAAGAGCAAATGAGCTGCTTGTGCAGATAGATTTGACAAGAGTTATAATTTTAAAACAATTCTTAAATAAATATGAAACATTTTCGAATGCTTTTGCAAGCTTTGGCATTGGTCTTTAAGCTTCCCATGGCAGTCAAGCTTGTAGGGATATCAATTGCATTAAATTAAACACAAGTTGACGAAAACTTATTATAGATTAAATTATAAGACCTGGCTAGAAGGTATGCAAAGCATTCTACTGATCTTTAGTTCATAAATAAATGACGTCATTATAAATATATTGTAGATGTCTTGGAAAGGGTATTTATTTGTTGGCAGCCAGAAGAAAAGTGTTTGTTCTTGTTTTTCGGTTGTTATGCCCGATGTATGCAATGTGTGCAATGTTTGTTATTAATTAAATAGATGAATGAGTCTAGGTTTTTATTGTTGTTGCTGAAGCTGCTGACTCTAGAGTTGTTGTTGTTTTTGTAGTCGTTGTTGCTGTCTCAGTAAACACAGAACCACAACGCACAGTAGTTGTACAATAAATAAAATAGAGTTGAATGACTTGCATGCTTTTGACAAACACAGAAACACTCACCCATACAGCCGAAAACATACACACACACACACACAAACACACACACTTCACACACAAATGGGACAAAGACAGTTGTATAGGGCTTGGTTTGGTTTTAAGCAATATGTCAAGGCAATTTCAACTGCAGCTCGCGCTACTGACCCAACTCGATGCCAAAGCAAACTTGGCTAACGACTACAATAACAACAACTACAATATTTGTTTTGTTCTTCGACTACTGCGGGGCTACAGTGCGTATGCGCAATATATTTGAAATCAAATTTATGACCAGCAACATTACAAATGATGCGCCGCTTCGTTCACAGCTCGAATAAAGCTTCGTATTTATTTGCTTTCCATTTGGCAAAGCTCAAGTTATCATTCAACAAACGAGCTCAGAGCTTGACAGATGGAAATGTATTTAAAGTAACGGAAAACCGAACTAAGGATTAGTGAAATTCCTTAAGAGATGCATTAAGAGATGACTAAATATGAATAGGAAACTAGAGAAAAATTATTTCAAATTTATGTTGAGCAAATTAATTTTTTATCAAAATAGGAAAATAAATTAAATATCATGGATTAAAACCGAAACGAGTATCGGCTTCAGTTACGGTTTCGGTTATGTTCGCATTTAGGTTTTCGGTGATCGGTTACGCAAAATCTTTCAATAAAGGTTTCGTAACGATGAACCGGTTTTTGTATGTTTCGGTTTTGAAATACCGCTATGGTTTTGGTGCACAAAAAAAAATGTATTTGCAAAAATATAATTATATTAATAATAATAATTAAAAAGGCATTACTTTCTTAATGTTTTATTCACACACTTTTTCACATATTCTTCAGTTTGATGTAGCTTAGTTACATGTTAACAATCTTGATATTTCATTTTACAAATTAATTAAATTTTTGCCTAATCAGTGCTATGAAAATTCGATCATGAAAATCACAAATAAAAATTCAAAATTGAACATAAGAAAATTAATATCAAAAATTAATATTAAAAACAAAAAATAATTTTTTTTTTATGTATGAAAACCGAACTTTACTCTTATAAATGAAACGGTTACTAAACGGTTATTTCTGCTTAAAAAGTTTCGGTTTTAAAGTTTTGGTCAAATGAATATTTTTTTTTCGGTTACGGTTTCAGTTACGGTTTTAAATTGCAATCGGTTTTTACCGGTTAAAGGTTATGGTTTCGGTTAGGGGTTTAATTCCTGTTAAACATAAATTTAAATTTATAGTAAAAAGTGAAATAAGTTAAATATGTTAAAGAAAAAATTTGCTTTTTTCTTAACATTTAAGATTATGATAACAAAAAATGATATTAGAGGTAATAAAAAAGCACGAAGTAATCTCAATCTTTCATGAACTCTTAAATTAAATAATTTCGATAAGAATTTTTCTTAAGTTTGTATTTTCGAAAATTATTATTTTATCCCAAACAATGAATTTCATATGGGAAGTTGGAAATATGTTAATATAATAAAAAATTTTAATATATAATTTTTTAATATACTATAGGTAAAACAAATTTAATTGGTTAAGTATAAAAAGGAAGAGAAATCGTTAAGTATTTCCAGTTTATGTTGAACGCTCGGATAACCTAAGCTAAAAAGCTGAAAACAATATTAAAATAGAGTATTTAATTTTCATAATAAATAAAATAGTACTTTGTTTTTCTGTATTTGTTGCAACATTACATTTGTTGTTACCTTTGCTTTGCGCTTTTGTCGCACTTTTGCTGTAGCCGTAGCATAACATAACATAAATTTGCCTCTAAATGCATAGAATAAAGGGAAAATTCTATGCATTTTATATGACGCGACTGCCAGTGGCCATATACTCCAGCTCCAACTCCCTTCCTGCTCCTGCTCCTGCTCTGTGCTCTTCTCTACGGTATAACTAGAAGCAGATCTATGTTGCATTTGGTGCAAAATGCATTCAGGCATCTTTGAACATGCCGTAACGCAGATACTCCCACATCTGGTTACATGACAACTCTCGTCACTGGCATTTGCAATGCTCTGGCTCTGTTAGTGCCACCTTCCCCCCACACCAAATGCTCCCTTATCCAAATGTGCACTCAGCACGCGCTCATTTGATTCGAAAAAGGGGAAAAAAAGAAGAGTTCAACATGTAAATAGGTTGGATGCGAGCACAGTAACTGGCAACTAGGGATAGAAACTGGTTATCCTGCGTGGTTGGTGGTCCACATGCATAAAACATGTAGCGCCCTCCAGAGATGGCGAATTTGTCAGCATGCACAAGGTGCGTGTCCTGCGTGTCCTGCCAATTCTCGAACGATTCGCAAAGTGTACAAGGAACTAGAGGCGAGTGCCACTTCCACTTCCGTCTCGTTTTCAATAAAAACTCACAAAACAATTTTAATAAACAAAAGAAATAATTTTCAATGCACTTTGCTATGTACTCATTGTTGTTGCCGGAGGAAAGCAACAAATAGCCAAGCGAGACACATGCGCCCACATTTTTGATATTCCCAGAAAGACACACAAACCCAGAGCCACAGTGGAAGACAGGACCCTGAGGAGACAAAGGCAACACAGGGGCGACTACGTTTCACATAGTTGCCAGCAAAAGTTGCTTTCGAGTCTCCCCGTTCATGAAAAACTTTAAGTGCCAGTCAAACCAACACAATAAATACAACAAATAAAATGGAAAAACGACAAAATACTGTAAAAATGTGTAAATAAAGGATACAATATATTTAGATGACCTCTAGCATACACTGTAGATCAAGATGAGAAGATTGATAACAATAGTAGTGTGAAACATTTTCTAAAATACATTAAAAATTAATTTTATTATCTTACTTTAGTCAGTAATCATATTCATGATGTTTGAATGATAAGTATTTCGATAAATAACTGAAGATGATTTATTAAACTCAAGCAGTAATAACACGTGTTAAATTGATCTTGTAAACCATATTTTCCATGGAAAATTTGTAATGACCTTTATATGGGCCTTACCATCTTTGAGATCCTTTCTGATGTAAATAAGTAAATAAATTTATTAATTAACAATAATCGGGACTGACCTTTCGATAGACAGCTATTGAACTGCTTGACCATTGTCACTTTGGCCTTAAGGTAAGATACGAGCGTAAAAGTTGTAGATAAAAAAGTTTAATTATAATATTTATAATTGTCCCTCTACTTGAGGCTATGCACATCTAAAATATGGACTTAAGTCATTATTTTAAAAAATAAACAATTTATGGAATGCTTACATGATTTAAGTACATACTAAAAACATAATTCTAAAATTCTGAATTAAGGTTTGTGTTTTTTACAAAATATATAAGCTATTTTTTATTTCTTTATAGACCTTGAAAAAGTTAATTGAAAAAGTAGTTTACTTATTTATTTATTGACTAATTGAAAAGTATTTACAGGGGTGGTCAAAAGTATTTACACAACACTTAAAGTTAAATGTGCTCATAATTTGAACTTACTTCATGTTTGTTTCGGTATCAATGGAAAGGTCACTTAAATTCCGTTTGAATAATACAATAGTTTCCTTAACCCATTAAGTACCCATTGAATATTTCGAATTTATCATGTCATTCAGCAGGTGCTGGCACTGATTACTGATCCATTAGTAATCGATTGGGTTTTTCGGGGTCTCCCAATAAAAGAAGTTGAAAGTGTTTTACATACCAATAGCTAATATGCTTTCCACGCATTCGGTAAACCGTTTCCTCCCCCGCTGCCCGAACTGTCGCCCTATGAGACGGCATTGAAAAAAATTACCGAACTATGGGAAGCTGCTTCGACATTGCTTCGGTTGGATTGCAGGGGTCGGAGTTCAGAGGGATTGGTAGTTTCAACTAGTTCTGTTTCGAAATTGGCTTATTTGGTATTTTTATGCGCCCGACACACACACACACACATACACACACAGATACACACATTCATATACAGGGTGTCCTTGTACTGTTGGCCTTTGTTTTGTAATTGTTTTGAAAAGGGTTGGGCAACAGTAGGCGGTAAAAGTTAACGTCGCTGTCGTTGTTATTGTTGCAGTTGCATGAGAAAGGGGCAAGAGGAGGGGCAACAAAAGGAGGAGGAGGAGGAGGAGGAGGAGCAGCAGCAACAGAAGGACGACGTCGTGGACGCGCACAACGACATTAGCGGCAACTGTTTTGAGTGCTCCTTCCGTTGTCGGTCCATTCTTTATAGTCGAGTACTACTACCCCCTCCCCCGCCCCAATGGTTTTTCCCTCCCCTACTCCCTCGTCTGTCCTAGCATCCTTCCGTCCCGCTCGTCTGCTGGCTTTCAAGTGGCATTCGAGTGGCAGCCATTGTGCACATTATGACGGAACTTTGTGTCGCAAAATGCAAATATTTGAAAGGTAATTGAATTTGAACTTTCCCGCTCGAGGTTGCCCATTGTTCTCCCGGCGCTGTTGTGTTAGTTGTGTTCAGGTTTGAGTTTGGGCTCGGGATTGGGATTGGTTTGCTTTCATTTGGTTTGCTACCAAAGCCAGGGCCATGGTTTACCTTTAAAGTTTCGATAGCGCGCTTAAAGCGCTTCCCTCAAATATTTGCCAATCGGTTTACATGCTTTATTTACATGAGCCAAATGGTCAACACGACTGCACAACAAACCAAACTGAAATGCTCTCTCTCTCTCTCTCTCTCTCACTCTCAACCCCTATCTCTCTCTGTCTCGCTCTCGTTCTGTGTTTGCCAAGCAAATTATACTGAATCCAACACTGGCAACAACAATAACAATTGGCATATTTTCGAGTCCAAGGGCAACAGCAATTTTCAATGGCATAAAATGAGCATGCAATCGCCACGCCCCCATTGCCCCCACTCCACCCCCTTTCGCCACCCACCGACTGAATGTCAGTCTTTGTCCTGGCCATGCCGCAGGTGCATTGAACAATAAATTCTGTTGAAAATAAACAATTATCTAGACAAGAAAGACTTTGTTTTTGGCATTTCAGGCCTTCGAGTGAGTAAAAAACTCATATTCATGCCTTGGGCTTTGTTTTAGGCTTAAAATTCTGTCAATCCTTAAAGGCAATTCAAGTTTGATAGTCGAACATTATTAAACATATGAAATTAGTTAAATTATTTATTAAATTATTACTCTATTCATTGGCTGACATGCGAAGTTTAATATTATATTCGTAGAGATTGCATGGATTTCGCCGTTAAATCAACACAATGTACATTTTGTTTGTGACGAATTTTCAGTCAAACTAAAATATTAATATTATTTTAGTTCTAGGTTTGGCCATTAGGTTAAATAATAAAGATAGTACACAGAAAAAAAAATGCCATTCTAAAATCAAGAATAAAATACTTGATTTAAGCCCGCATTTTTTAAGTATGTATTAAGCTGAATAATCAAGCCTGTATCGGGATTAAAATGGGAAAATACACATTTGTTGAGCGCGAGAGAAAATTCTCTCTCGGCCTCTCTCATTTTAAACGGTCCCGTGGCTCAATGATTAGAGTCGCCGACTTCAGTTTGAAAATAGACTGGGTTCAAATCCCCCCGTCAATTAAAAATAAAGTAAAAATAAAAAATGTTAAAAAAAACAAATTAAAAAAAAAATATCTATAAAAAAAAATTGTTAAAAAAAATTTAAAAACGTTAAAAAAAAAATCTTAAAAAAAATATTAAAAAAAATATTTTAAAAAAAAATGGGTAAAAAAAAGCATTAAAAAAAAAGTTTAAATTTAACGAAAAACATTATAATTAATATTTTTTTTTTAGCCTGAATTTAAGAATTTTAGGATTGAATTCGGGATTGAAAAAATCAAGTATTTCTTACTTGGTTTAAGAAAATCCGAGATTACCCCACTTCTGTCATCGTTTTGGATTGAATTCGGGCTAAATATCCCGGATTTTTTTTTCTGTGTATTTGTATTTACAAATTTATGCTCTGATTTTTCCGAATATATGTATAGTTCCCCAGACGCGGGTCTGGGATATCAGCAGTTAATATTTATTGTATCACAGAGAACTGCAACAAGCCACCGGCACTTAAGGTGCACCGGGTAAATGTAGGGTGTTTTTGACACCCGGGTGTTTTTAACCACCGGACAACTGAGTGTGAGCGCTCGCCTTACAATAATGCATGAGTGTTTGGGCACACAAGCAACAAAAGTGAGTAGGTAGTTTTTTGCATATGTGCGTATGGCATACGTCGACGCATCGGCGTCGAAAGAAGGGTGGGTAAAAAGAAAAGCACAAAAATTGAGACGCAAAATGTGTGGAGTGTCTTGGGTGTTTAGGTTTGTTTTGTGCATGCCTTCGCTTGTGTTGTTATTTAAGTACCTGCTGCTGCAAATACGCGCAATGCAAAAACTTAACTGTAACTTAAAAAATTATAATTTTTTATTCATTTAATAACATCATACAAACTAAAAAAAATATATTTTAAAAAGAATAAATACTTAAATATTAATTTAATTCAATTTTAATGTCAAATTTTAATAATAAGAATGTAGACAGACACCATGGTGTGCACAAAATACCCGGGTGATACACAAGTTTTTGCCTACTTCTTTTAATTGCGCATTGTCTTTTTTTTAACTTTTGCTTATTCCTACATTCGTTATGTGCATGAGTGCGACCGGCACCCGTCGCCGAAAAATACCATGGTGAATGCAAAAAAAAAAACGCAACATTGAATGGGCGAGTGCGTGATAGTCCGGCACTCGCAGCACACACACAATTTTTTATAAGTGTGTGTCTTTGCATTGCTTAGCCGGTGTTGAGTGGCACCGGGACACACATTTCTTTGGGTGTGAGTAGGGTGGCAAATAATGACACCCTTGCAGTTCTCTGTTGTATCAGTAAGAGGTTGAGTCATAAGTCCCTTAAAAAAGAAATTGTTTTTTTAGAAACCTGTTCTACATTTATACAGGTGTGCTACAGAAATCACAAGTGAAAGCGAATTCAGAGAAAAGCAATTCCGCTCGAATGATTTCTCAGTGCCCCAGAACTTCTAGAGATTTAATTTTTTTTAGCATGTTCAGGGTTGGCCCCTTCTCAGATTAAATTTCTCAAGGGTTTGTTTAGCAAAATTTTTAAGTTTATCATTGCAGAGCAATAAGATTTTAATTTTTTTCCTATTTAATTAATAAAATTTAATTTATGATTGTAATAATTGATTTTGTTCAGCTAAAAAAGTTTAAAAGTAACTGGCGCAAGAAAATAATAGTTACTCGACAACTCTAGCAATTGTATGCCATTAGTCTTGCAACTCTTTGAGAAAAATGTTTTCACAAATTGCACAATAAAATAAAATTGTTTAATGCTTAATTTAAAGAAAACTGAAGTGGTTCCATATATTTTTTTTAAATACCTTACTTCGAATTCTGTCTAAAAAATGTGGCAGCGCTGACCCTGACGTAGAAAATCAAAATCGGACTAGGTGGCAGCATTGGACGCCAGCGGATTTAGCGCTAGTTCGTTCCGCCCAAAATTATTCTGCGAATTGACATGTGGCACAGCGAAATGAAATTCAAGTGGAAGCGATTTCTGTGGCACCCCCGTAAAGTCTCCCAGACGTGACTCTGGGAAATCAGCAGTTAATATTTATTGTATCAATAAGAGGTTGAGTCATACTGTCCCTTTAAGAAGAAGTGTCTTTTTAGAAACCTATAGCACATTTTTTATTCATTAGTTGAAGCTGACGCTGTATCAGCATACTGATTATTATACATGGTTTTCGGAGATGATTTTCTATTTAAAAAAAGTGTTAAAAGTGTCTCGTCTGTAAAGTTGTCAGTAATTCGACCAACTTTTTTTGGTCTAGCTAAAAATCTTCCCTTTCGACAGATTCTATCACTACTTTATTCCCAGAATAATTTTTAATAGGATATACATGGGAGTATTACAGTAAAATCTATTGATAACTTAAGGGTCTAATATGCAATCATAATCATAATTTATAATTTCATCTTAAATAACGACTTTAAGCAGCGAAATCAATATATATTTTTTGATATGTGTTTTTTTAAGGCAAACTTTTTGATTTATTTTGATCATATTTGTGATAATTACTGTCTCGTCTGGCGTCATTTTTATCTGACAAAATCGAGGGGCGTAATCTAATTGGGCTCTTGTAAAATTGACAGCTGAGTTGACGGGTTGGGTTGCCTTTGAGCGACAATGTCGCGTAGTTTTAATGGCTTTGAATTTGTTGTGTGTGGGAATACGCATTTGTGTGTCGGTGTTCGTGTGTGTGTGTGTGTGTGTGTGTGTGTGTGTGTCTTTGTGTGGCAGATGTGGCAAGTGGCACTCCAAATGGCGACACATTAGTCAAAACATCGACAATGTCTGGCTGGGACATCATCCATTGCGAGTCTCTCGCTGCGTCATTCAAAAATTTTGATTCAATATTTTGCTGGCTCTTTTTTGGACTTTGTCCGACAAAAAGCAATTGCAGCACGCACATTCGTCTATATGCCACGCCCATGTCTACACCCACTGCCACGCCCACTCATCCGCCACTCATCCTCCACTCAACCAACAATCGAAGCGTTGAGCATCGCTAGATTGCAATTAAAATCGATTTTCTACTTTGATCGGCGCACTTTGATTACCAAAGCTGTCTGCCACCATCGACCACGTTCCCATCTCCCCAAAAAACGCGTTAAATGCCAGCAAACTCCTCCCCCTCACCTCCCCTTAGTAACCTCTCATGTGTTGACGTCTATTGTCGATTTGTGTCTGTCAACGTCTGAGCAGGCAACGTTACACGGCTTTTTTGGTCGACGCTTCAAACAAATTTTAATGAAATTAGAAATTTGCACGCATCGAAAGCGTCAAACTGAAAGCGAAGCCACCGAGAGTGAAAGAGACAGAAAGATCAACAGAAAAAGAGAGAGCGAGCTTGACCGAACTGAGTGTTCCTCGCTCAGCTTGTCGCAGCCTCATTACATGTCAATTGCAAACATTTTGTGACTTTGATTGCCGTCGACATCGGCTCCTCCTCCTCCTCCTCCCACTCTTCGTCCTCCTCGGTTGCCATGGATTCATTCTCTGTTACTTTTAATCAAAGGCCAGTTCCTGTCCGTCCATCCAAAATCCGCAGCTAAACTTTGACGTTAAATGAGATTGTCACCAAAGTACATTCTCTGCACAGAGAAAAAAGTCCTACTAAAATTATGTTTGAACGAACTCGAATTAAGTATTTTCGATAAGTTAAATTAAAACTTGATATAAGTCCGAACTACCGAAAATGGGCATACAAATTCGTAATCCAAGTACAATCAAGTCAAGCTCTACAATTACTTTATATGAGTACCAAAATTCTAGTATACGTCGAGATGCAGGTCCAATCTTAGTGAGAAATCAAGTTCGAAATGTGACGTTTAAGTACAAAGCACTTGATTTTTTATCTCTGTTGCTTGTATGTACTATATGCTTGATTGCACATCGATAAAGTAGATTCTAAGGGGCAAATTGTGAATATAAAAATTAATCATATTATTATAAGCTGGAGTATGCACTTTAAATGTGCGAGTATTGTATAGATCAGATGCTGCTCAGCAACTAACCGATACCTCCAATGAATATATGGCGAACAATGCGACAACTGCTATAGCTGCTATTTAGAAAGGCATGAGTTTGGCTGTGGTTTCGTTGTCTTTCCATTTCAGTATCCGATCAACTGTCAAATTCCTTAACCGCCCCAGCTGAAGAAAAAGACGATGCTACCAAGGATGCGGATCTTGATCAAGTATGTCAAGAAAGCTAGGCATGTTGTAATGTTATTTGTACGTATGTATGTTATGTGTGTTTATAAACTAGCCCTGCATGTGCTCACACTAAATCGTGTTAACAGTCAGAAAACACACTGTGCACACATTCAAAGCGACACGTGTGTGCTTTTCAAGTCATAATTTCAATTCCTTATGATATTTTCATTTTTCGGACTCATTGACCTGAAGCAAAGCTCTCGTGTGATTCGAATCATTTCGTATGATACTGTTACACACTGTTATGAAAATTTGATGTCATTCAAGTCGTTTTGACAGTTGGATCAGTGTTGATTGTATGAATGAAGCACAGTCATTAGAAAACATTTTATTCTGATTTGTTTTAATAAAAATAGGAGAATGAAAAATAATTCGAGCATTGGTTCTAAAGATGATAATGTAAATGAAAAAATGTATCTGGTTATATTAGATTTGTGTAGTTGAATATATACATATGTGTAGATTGTGTTTGATGGATTTCTTCACTATGTTCGTCTTTGTATGGTTCATAAGTATATATATAACGACGAGGACTTTAACGATGAAGATTTATGCGCCGAGTTCCCTTGATTCATTATACTTGGTTTTCTTTACTACAGCGAAGCGAGTCTCTCACGTCTATTCTCCTTCACTTATTTTCACATAAGAGGACGAAACTTCGAGAGCCACGCACGATGACAAGACACTAACTGTCATCCCACTCAGTACAACCCTGTTTTCACAATACTGATATCATTCCACTCAAATAACAGTAATATTAATAACACCAATACTATTCGATAAACATCGGTAAGGCGCACAATTCAAGCTATCGTAACAACAATATCTCCGACACGGCCATCCTGACGATCTACACGTCCTCGTGTAGGGTATCTCACTGGCCATCACAAAATACTCAAAGCTTAAATTTCCTTCAGCGTAATACAAATCGTCATTATCATTCTCTTCAACTTCAATTCTCTTTTCTTTTCACATTTTTGTTTTTCAAACAAATCAAATTTTTTTTTAACACACCATGCCATATAAGGACCAGGTACCACAAAGAGGCGTTATCGACATCGCACATTCAGTCATTCTACTGTCTCTTTCAACAGTGTCTCATTCTCTACTGTCTTTTTCAACAGTATCTCTTTCTCACTCTTTACTGTCTCTTTCAACAGTGTCTCTTTCTCACTCATTACTGTCTTTTTCAACAGTGTCTCATTCTCTACTGTCTCTTTCAACAGTGTCTCTCTCATTCATTACTGTCTCTTTCAACAGTGTCTCATTCTCTACTGTCTCTTTCAACAGTGTCTCTCTCACTCATTACTGTCTCTTTCAACAGTGTCTCATTCTCTACTGTCTCTTTCAACAGTGTCTCTCTCATTCATTACTGTCTCTTTCAACAGTGTCTCATTCTCTACTGTCTCTTTCAACAGTGTCTCATTCTCTACTGTCTCTTTCAACAGTGTCTCTCTCATCATTACTGTCTCTTTCAACAGTGTCTCATTCTCTACTGTCTCTTTCAACAGTGTCTCTCTCACTCATTACTGTCTCTTTCAACAGTGTCTCATTCTCTACTGTCTCTTTCAACAGTGTCTCTCTCACTCATTACTGTCTCTTTCAACAGTGTCTCTCTCACTCATTACTGTCTCTTTCAACAGTGTCTCATTCTCTACTGTCTCTTTCAACAGTGTCTCTCTCACTCATTACTGTCTCTTTCAACAGTGTTTCTCTCATTCGCTACCGTCTCCGTCGATATCCAATTCACTTGGTACCTGCCCAACTGGCATTATTTGTAAACTTTCATGAGGACATCTATAACTTCTCTTATTGTTTATGCATTTCAAAAAAATTTCGATCGCCCTTTAGTATCCCTATTACTAAAATTAGTCCTCGAAACTTTGAATCAAAACTAATCTGATGTCTATCACTGCTGTTGAGAAAGAAAACAACACCAACACTAAATTTAACTACTTGGCTTTTAATTTTTATCAAAACATTAAGCGTAAAAGTATGATGCAATTAGACATACTTGGTGAAGGCATCAATTTGCACAATCACATATTCCTTGCGATCACTTTTACCACTTAATTTGCCTGATATACCCATGTGTAAAGTGTGCCACGGAATACTTGTCCTTGGAATTAGATGTAGCTCAGCTAAAAACTTTCCTGTTGAAGATTTAGCGACTCTGCAAGCTATACAGACCTCAACAAACTTACGAAAATATATCGATATTCCTTTAAACCAGTAAAAATCGAACACTTTGACTTGCAAAAGTTATAGGGCGAATTTTTCAAGCCAGTACTTCATACCCAAGGTATTCAGCTGTTTGTTTTATAAAAATAAAAATTTTCAATGTTAAATGAAATACAATACAAAATATTACACCATTACGAGATACTACATCAGAGAATACCTTAACGCTAGGATTCCTTGACAATTAGGTTCTTCGTTAAAGCTTTTCGACAAACTATTTCAATCAATAAACACGCTACTTTATTTGCCATAAGCAACGACATTATTTAAAATTTTTTTTTTTTTTGTTGACTTATTTGCCATACTTCCCTTAATTAGTGAACAATCAGATCCAGAAAAGTAATTGGAAACTTCTCACCTCGTTGTCACATGTGATTTTTTAGTTCGGGCACCACACACAACTCGACTCGCTTCTCCAAACATATTACTGCTGCAACACGTCACAAAATGGCTTCGCAAAAAAAATAGGTCACAAGATTCAGATCCCACTTCTGATAACGACGAGGACTTTAACGATGAAGACTTAGGCGCCGAGTTCCCTTGATCCATTACACTTGGTTTTCTTTACTGCAGCGAAGCGAGTCTCTCACGTCTATTCTCCTTCACTTATTTTCACATAAGAGGACGAAACTTCGAGAGCCACGCACGATGACAAGACACTAACTGTCATCCCACTCAGTACAACCCTGTTCTCACAATACTGATATCATTCCACTCAAATAACAGTAATATTAATAACACCAATACTGTTCGATAAACATCGGTAAGGCGCACAATTCAAGCTATCCTAACAACAATATCTCCGACATATACGTGTTCCTTGTCTTGGTGCAATTGCAGCCAAGCATCCTCAGCTTCTTCAGAAAGGATGTTCCGCAAGCTCATTTGCGAAAAAGAAGCTCCATTGCAGGAAACGCTGATATGGTGAACAAAATAAATAAGAAAATGAAAAATCAACCAAATGAATTAATTATGCACACAAGCTTAATTTTCAATAAACTAAATAAACCACTCCAAAAAACATTTAGTTTATAATAGTGTGCACAGTGTTCACAATGTCAGCTTCTATGAATCTATAAATCGGAATCACACTAGCTTTTAATATGACTCGACTGGATATTTGAATCATGATTTTGAATGAGTTGTAAGTCAAAGTGATTGTATAGACAGTGTGAGTATTTATAGTGTTGTGTGGTTCACATGATTCGTTTGAGAGAAATGTGATAATTTTGTATTTAGTGTGCACTCATGCACGGCTCTATAATAAATATAAAATCGCGGACGAGTGGAGGCAAATAGTGCATCAGGCTGTGCCCCGACGGTGGTGTTAAGAGCCGAAGATTTGATGCCCTTGCAGATCGCTGCATTAAATATTCAAAGTATCGTTCCTACTATGACACCTATACGATAAAGTCCAGCTATTTGAACCAAATACGGTTAGAACGTAAAAGACTATATTATTTTCATCCGACTGTTTCTATATCAGCTATATGATATAGTGATCCGACTTTGACCAAATTTGGTCAGGATGTAACAGGCAGCCTCAAATAGACAATCTGCGAGTTTGGTTAAGATATCTCTAAAAACAAATAAAATTGTATACTAAATCTTAATTTTGGATCCTTTCCTATGGCAGCTATATGATTTGTGTAGTGTATCGACTTCAACCAAATTTAGTCAGAATATATTAAAGAGTGCCAAATATACAATCTTAAGAAACAAAAAAGATGTTCATATGCTCAAATTTGACCCACTTACACGATTACAATCGTTTTTGCTGTGATGTGTGAATATTTCAGTTTTCTAGGCTTAACCGTTTGGCCTACACAACAATCAGTCAGGACGCAAAGTTTTAAATATATAGATTTATTGCATGTACCTATCTTATCGATAGCTTGGACAAATCGATCAAATAAATCGAAGCATTAGCATTTAGTATATGTTACCCATCCTTTACTTGAATCTTTCGAATCAAATTCACTGCTAGTTTTGGCAATTGTTGATAAAATTGTTTTATCTTTGTAATTATTTATTTCTGGTAATGGTAAGGGGAAGGGAAATAAGAAGGGGAAGGGGAAATGAAATCAACATCTCGTAAAGCGATGTCTGACAGTTTGCATTTTGAAAAATGGCTACCTGGGCAACCAAATACCCAAGTCAAATCAATTTCAAGCGTTTTGCACGTTTTCAAGTTTCACATTTTGCATTTCCATTTTCACGAATGCTGAAAGAGAGAGAGAGAGGAAATGGGAAAGAAGGACAACGAAAATGGCCAACGACCAGGCCAATAAATTCAGCTAAAGCGACGCATCAATAAACCGTTAAATAGCGGTAACAATTTCTTTGGTTTCGTTTTGGTCTTTTGAAGTTGCCGCCCCCTGATTTATGTGTCTCTGATGTCTGCGATTTTTCAACCTTTGGTAATTTGATTTTTGCATATTTGTAGCCAGCTAACCATGCCCATTCCAACGCCTTGGCCAAAACCCCCTTTAACAGCCATTTGGCAATTTGATTTGTATCTACGTAATGGAATTTGGTTGTGAGCATTGTAACTTATCCCATCTGCAGATATGTATGTATGTACATGAGAATTTCTTCAATTTCACACTTTCGTTTGACACATGCAATTGCAAGTTGTCACGCCACCTGGCGGTCAGATGGGATAAACGTCATCTTATCGATGCGATGACAGTTGAACTTTTCATATTTTATATTGAATTTATTGCGAGAATTCTAATCAAATTTGATCAGAATCGGATTGTCATCTATTTGAAAAACAAAAGTCCCGATTCATGAGACACATGTGTACTTAAAAGGTCCTTAAGCCGAATTAATTGTTCTTCAAAAACCGAAAGCAGGAACGTTTTCACTGATACTATTTAGGCAAATTTTACTAAAAAAAAGATTTGTTGCTTTCAGAAAAAGCATATATAGTTTTTCTTTATATTAAATAGAATCTCTGATATTTGTTTATGTGACAAATTTATTAAACTGCAGCTAGTGAGTGAACTTTTCAAGTTTTTACTGTCGTATTTGTGATAAATCCCCAGTTCAATGAATTTAATTTCAATGAACAGCTGTTTTGTATAAAGCATAGTAC
>JBAMBK010001926.1:0-24048 GCA_037043435.1 Drosophila suboccidentalis
GCTTAATTTCTCAACGAAGTGTACGTTTTATTTATAAACTAACTTTTATCAAAAGCATTCAGAAATGTGTCACCTTATAAATTGGACAATTTATTGTAATTGTAATTGTAATTTTTTAATTTTCATTAATGAATTGATGTGGCACAAAAGAATTGGTGAGAAACATAAAGTGATTAAATAATAAACACGAGGAAGAAACATGTGAACAAATTATATTTACATAAAAAGATTATATTTACAAATTGTATTAGTCGGATTTACATTTGCTTTTTTTTTTGCCTTAACTTCAATTAATAATTTTATTTATTATATTAGTGTTTAACATAAACTTCAATTATGTCGGCTGCCTTAAGTTTGACAGCAAATCAATAAATAAATAAATACAAAAAAAATAAATAAATAAATGAATAAATAAAAAAATAAAGTAAGACATTTAAGGATATCAGGAAAAAAAAGTGCAAAATAGAGACAAAAATAAAGAGCTGAGAGAAAATATTGAACTATTTGTTGAACAGCCTTCAAGATTATTAAAAATAAATAAATATATTAGCTCTTTACTTTTAAAAAACATTAAAAAATAGAGACGCATAAGTACATATACTAGATCGTTCAAAAAGTCCCCGGACTGACACATAGGCCACTCCACTAAAATTTTGAAATACATTTTTTTTGACTGACTAGTTCATTTCTAGGCTCCAGTGAAAATTTGAGCGCAATTGGAAGCTTCGCTATCGAGTTAGAAATATTATTGTTGTGCAACTTTTTGAATTTTTTTGAAAAATGGAAAAAGCTGAATTTCGTGTTTTGATTAAACACTGTTTTTTGATGGGAAAAAATACCGTAGAAGCAAAGACATGGCTTGATAAGCATTACGGGGTCTCTGCTCCAGGTAAATCAACCATTTGCGATTGGTATTCCAAAAGATTTGGATTTGGAAGTCCAAAAGAGGTGATTATCCCAGGGATCATCAGACAAGTCCGTCAGATCGTATTGACTGATCGAAGAGTCAAAGTGGTGAAAGCCGTTCGAAGCGTGTGAAGGCAAGTCGCTGGGCTGGTAAGGTTTTTGCCAGTGTATTTTGGGATGGACATGGTATAATACACATCGACTATCTTAAAAAGGGTGAAAAATGCAACAAAGAATATAACTCAGCATTGCTTGATCGTGTGAATGACGAAATTAAGAAGAAACGCCCGCATTTGGCAAAGAAAAAAATCCTTTTTCATCAAGACAATGCACCATCTCACAAAGCCGCTTTTACGATGGAAAAAATCAAAGAATTAAGTTGGGAATTGCTTCCTCATCCTCCATATTCCCCAGATCTGGCCCCCAGTGACTACTATCTGTTTTCAAACTTGAAAATATGGCTCCAGGGAACAAAATTTTACTCCAATGAAGAAGTTGAATGGGAAACTGAAGCCTATATTGAGGGACTTTCTTCAGACCACTACAAAAAAGGCATCGAAATGTTGAAAGACCGTTGGACAAGGTGCATTAAGCTAGACGGAGACTATATTGAATAAATATATTGATTAAAAAAAAAAAAATGTTTTTTTCACTGTCAGTCCGGGGACTTTTTGAACGATCTAGTACATACATATGTTATTCCTTTTTTATAAAAAAGCTTTTAGAGGAAAGATTTAGTGAGAGAAAGACTTACTCTACATATTTGAGTAATTCTCCACTTTAACAGAAATTGCTTATGGATATTTCACAAACAGTATGGTGAATAACATAAGTAAATACTTTGCAAATGCAAATTAAAAATTAATGTCGACAATTTAGCAAAGTGCATTTTGTTGCCACATGGTCTAAAAGAACAAATACATACTCATATATGTATCACATATGAATATTTCTATATGTGATGCTTGTGCTTAGATAACAAATATATTTCGTCGCATTTAATAAAATGAATTTTTTGTAGTATTTTGTTTGTTTACAAAATGTCAAGCGAAATGTCAACGTTAAGCAGCAATGACAATGGCATTGTGTCCACAAAGTGTCTGAGACACGACCAGACCAAGCTATATAAAAATATATATAAATATACATATATAGGAACCATAAAAGTACATTTTATTTATTTCGTTTACACCAAAAGTCAAAAGTCAATTGAATATTTATGATTATTTATATAAAAAAATTACTCATGAAATGCTATGCTATAATTGAACACATGTGATTGTGTTGTAGGGCATCATAAATCAGCACTAAAAGTACAATTATAGGGTATAATCACATTGTTAATGGGCTGACTAAAGCTTATGAGTGTGATTAAAATGCCACGAGCGGCACGTTGTCCCAGGAATGATGGCTAACAAACAGAAGCATCAGTCAGTCAGTCAGTCAGTCAGTCATAGAATCAAATGATTTATAAAGTGAAATCAATGTCAACTAAAGACTAAAGTCAACAAACGACTTTATCTAATAAGTTTCTCATTTGTTGAGCAAACAAATTTAAAAGAAATGAACATCTCCAGTTCAAGATTAAGATTCCAATGCAGAGGGTTTATATAATAGAGTGTATATAAAATATATCACATTCATAGACTTGTTTATTTCCTTACATTGTCTCAGGAAATGCTCAAATTGACTATTCTGAGCTTCGAAACACACACAGAAAAATAGCTCGAGTTTATCAAACGCAATTTGCATGCAAAATACAGCAGTTAATTGTAGCAATTAATTCATATTCAAACAATCTATCGTATAAAGAATTTTTACTGCCTTGTTGCACCCACATTGCGCATACGCTCCGTGTGACGTTCTATTAGTTCCAATTTTCTCACAATTCCAGTTCACAAATTTATAGAATTTCATAATCGTTATGTAAAGCGATAGAATCTTGAGCGTAAAGTGCGACAAACAAGCCCAAATGCTGACAGCTGCCAACAACATCCGCAACATTTACATGGAACCAGCAAAGACATAACACTAATCACAATTTGTCAGCTACAAACAGCAACAACAACAATGGCAACTGCAACTGCAACAGAAACAGAAACAGCAGCGGTAACGGTCACTTTCATGTTGCATTTTATCCTCGAGTGGAGACCAAACCACAACAAGAGCAAAACGCCAAATGGCAACAACATTGGCCACAACATTGACAATAGTTACGCCCACCTCGCAGCCCCCGGTCGATCGACTAACACTGCTCTGCACAGTGGTGACGTGATTTGCAATCGATAATTGAAATTAATTTTATCTTTAACTTTACCAAAAGACAAATAACTAGTTATTATTTTAGAAGGTATTACCGGACCGGCTTATGTAAATTAATTCAATTCGAGACAGCAATGTTTGCTTCTAAATAAATAAATAAATACATAAAAAATTCTGCCCATGTATTTAAACAGCATTATCTTCATACGAGTTTTATACAAGAATCATTTTATAAGCGATATTATGAAAAAATCCTTGTCGCGTTCGAATTTAGCTTTAAGTTACATTAATTAGTATAGTATTTATTTTAAATTCTGATATATCAGATGAATATTTTTACCTCAAATAGACATATAAAAAAAATATATTTAAATTTGATTATCAAAAATACATATTTTGATGTTATTACGAGTATTTATACCTACGTATCTCAACACAGCAGAGAATGTAAATCAAAGTCATTCAAAATTATTTAGTACAAGGACCCTCGGCACAGTAGTTGAAATTCGACATTAGTTTAAATTGAATGACCAAGCCTTTGAAAAAATTTTTTAAATTTTAATCAGAACCTTATGAGTCTGATGAATTTAAATAAATAAAATTTTGGAAAAAGATAGTTTTAGGAAAACATTAATTGCTGTGAATGCAGATAAATAAATCAGGGACTGTAAGGATATTAATTTTTAAAATATAGTATAAAATATAGTATAAAAAAAATTAAAAATAGTTTTTACTTTCCATAATTTTTCATAATAAAAATAAAAAAATAACTTTTATTTAAAAAAAAAAAAAATATTTTTAATAAATACATATGGGCATTTCCAGAAAAAGGTCCACCACGACGAAAAACGTAAAATTGATTAAAAACTCACATCTTGTGAAATTTTCTTCCAAAAATGTATTCAAATTATTCATTTTATCAATATACGCTAGAAAAAATTCAATAGGATGAACAAATAGATTCTACATTGGAATAAATTCACTTTTTCCATATTTTTGCCTATTTTCTTAAAAATTGATTTTCAAAATGGACCGTTTGTATTTTAACGATTACACTTAGTAGGACAGTAAGATTGTAACATGAACCATTTTAATATATAGAAATACACTGCCGCTCAACTGAATAGGTTCACGAAGTTATTCAAAAAAACATACTTTAAACAAAAAAGATTTGATGCAGATTTCTTAAAATATTCGTATCATTTAATTTCCGTTTGAATGATAAAAAAATTTTGTTAACCCATTAAGTACCCATGGATTATTTCGAATTTTTGTAAAAGTGGTTTTTTTTCCACGTTATTCCTCGATTTTTAACAAAAAATGTTATGATGCAAAAAAATTCTTCAAACAATTCTAAGAGTATCTGCAAAAAAAAATTTCAAAAATATTTTTGCTAGTATTTTTTATAATTTTTTGAAAATTGCGAAAAAGGCACTTTTTGTGTGAAAAGTGGGAAAAAGTGGGAAAAAGGGGTTAAAATGGTAATTTTTAGGATTTTCAAAAAATTATAAAAAATACTAGCAAAAATATTTTTGAAATTTTTTTTTGGCAGATACTCTTAGAATTGTTTGAAGAATTTTTTTGCATCATAACATTTTTTGTTAAAAATCGAGGAATAACGTGGAAAAAAAACACTTTTACAAAAATTCTAAAAAATCCATGGGTACTTAATGGGTTAACAAAATTTTTTTATCATTCAAACGGAAATTAAATGATACGAATATTTTAAGAAATCTGCATCAAATCTTTTTTGTTTAAAGTATGTTTTTTTGAATAACTTCGTGAACCTATTTAGTTGAGCGGCAGTGTATATTGAAAGTTTAATTTAAAACAAGTTCTAAGAGCTATATATCGGAATATAGACTAAAATTTGATGAACAAACTCTTGGAAAAACTAGGTGGAAATCTTGTCACGTTCGTGATGTCACGTTACAAATTACTAAGAAAACTTGTAAAATATATAAAACGGTAGTTACATATCAAAATTATTTCTAAAATGGAAAACTACATTATTTTATTATGGTTTAAGAGTATTTTCTTCCAAATTACTCGCCACATTTCGCCGACTTTCGTATTTGTCAAGATGAAGTCAAACACGACTTCCATTTTTCGTCGCGTTCGCGATGCATTGTTTTCTATAAATAATTAAAAAACGACAAGTCTTCAAAGATTGTCTTTTATCATAAAAATAGAGTTGATAAAATGCATTAAACACGTGAGAAAACATTTTTGAAAATGTCAATTTTTGCCATTTTTTTTTTAATTTAAAGTCATACGAATGTCGAGTTTGCGATCCTGGAAATACCCATATCTTTTATACTATTATTTTCAAAAAAAAAAATTGAAAAAAAAAGTTTACCCAGTTTCTCATAACTCTTTTTGGCATTCCCTGAAACAAATATTAAAAGAATATTTTTTTGTGAAACAAATTCTAAAACAGCCTGTGTACCAGTGTGCGCTAAGCAATCAATGCAAATTATAGCCAAAAACAATGCCAGCAACAGAGGCGGCAACAAATGGCAATATGTTTGTGTTGTTGCAGTTGTTGTTATTATTATTGCCACTGCTGTTGTTGTTGTTGTCATTGTTGTGCTGACGTTGACAGGCGCAGTGAAGCTCATCACAGCTGCAAGTGAAAGTCAAACATGAATTGCAAACACATATAAACACACACACACTTAAACACACACAAATGTAATTTAGTAGCTATTTAGTGTGTTGGGGGTTGAGGACGAGGGTCAACGGGCGGCAGGGGGCAACTTCTGTGGGACAATGTCTATGACGGCCATAATGTGTGTGCATCGTTTCAGGGTCAACAGCTATTTGCAGTCACTGTCAGTGGGTGTGTGTGTGTGTGTGTAAAAGTGTGTCTGCCATTAAGTAATGCGAAATAAACGCGATACAATGCAAAATGGCCCAAAGGATTAGTAAGCGTCCACGCAAACACATTTATATCATCATTACAATTATCATCATCATCCTCATCATCATCCTCGCATCATCATCTCATCAATATGGCCCCGGGCAGACGGCATTTGGGACGTGCTCGGCATGGTTATGGTCATCTTTTCATTATCAATTCCATATTAAATAATTCACACATCATATAGGAATAGTATAGAATGCTACTTAACGTTGGAACGGCTCCCTCTCTGGTGTGGACAGATTCTTGTTGTTATTTCCCCTCATTCTGTCGAGAACGTTGCTCAAAATTTGGTTGACGTGTTTTTTATGGTTTTGTTTTTGCCGAATCGCATTTCAATTAGCAAATTCGACAGATAAATCGTGTGTGGGCAGACATTTGACTGGAGACAGGCAGACTAAAAAACTCCGCTAACAAATTGAATTAAGATTGAAATTAGTTACGCTCGCTAAGGTCAAGGTCGTACACATATTCTATAATACACAAAAATATTAACATATATGGAATTCAAGCTGTCGATTCTAAAAAGGTTTTTACAATACGAGCGTTTTAAAAATTATTTTTAAGGTTTGGTTTAATTTAATACAAAAAATTATTATCCACTATTTCATTAAAAAATTTCTTAGATGACATTGATATATAAATTTAGAATATATTTTAATTAGTAATAACATTAAGTATGTAAAACTAACATATGTAAATGTAAATAAACGCATGTTAATTTATTTAACATACACTTTTAATGTATTTAATATACAATGTTAATGTTTTTAACATACACTGTTAATGTTTTTAACATACACTGTTAATGTATTTAACATACAATAGTTTTACTTTCTTTAAAAAATTGTCAAATAAAATAAAAATATCGGATTATTATCGTACATATTTTTATATTTTTTTCAGGTTCTAGGAATCGAACTGCATCATTACTCGCTGTTGTTATTCAAAGAAATCGACAAGAGAATCACTAAAGGATGCGTTTTGGTCAATATTTATTCGGATAGGAAAAGGCATCATTGCTTGCTGCCAATTGATTCCCAGAAGAAAAATCCACAGTAAATTCCATAAGTAAACTGAATGTCAAGCGCCAGCGATGCCTTCAAGTGCCTGTTGTATGAGAGGTAGACAAAAAAAAACAGAGCGAAATACTTATAAATGGTAAAACTAAATGTATTTACAAGTATGTACTCGTGTATTAAAAAGTGGTCAAACAAGTTGAAAGGCTTCGCTGGGTCTGAAGATGCAATCAACTGGACAGACGGAAAAGGGAAGCAGCCAAGACCAAGACCAAGAAGAGACAGACAACGAAAACAACAACAAAAACAACGATGATCAAGGCCAACGTAAAAGGCTTTCAAGGTTATAAATTACCTGGCACTTGAGTCGCAAAAAGGCTTTAAGGAAGCGCGACAGACACAAGACATGAGCAGCTGCAAGTTGGATCCTGATATCAAAACAAAACAAAACATAACAACAAACCAGTTTCAAGTGCCAAGAGCCAAATTAAAAACAACTCGCATTCTCTTCCAGTTTGCCAATTTCGAGGTCAAATTACTTGAACAACAGGCAAACAGCAAATTCACTGTGTTGGGCATATAGAAAATTCTACAACAAGACAAGCGAGACACGAGACTATCAACATGAAGTGAAAGTTTTGCATCGCACACGGCTTTTAATAGAACAAGAAATATTACGCATACGCCATGTTCAAAATAATAACTCAACATCACTTTTACTTTCTGCCAACTGGTATATATATTTTTTATTATACATTCCGTTCTCTGTTCTCTATATTTTGGCTCATTTTTTATTTTATTATTGCCACACTCAAAAAGTTTGCCCCTTTGGCACAAAGTTTTAAGCTGGCTTTATCACAAGTTTTTCGGAAATGTTTTTCATCGCAAATATGAGAAACAGTCAAGGAAAGGTTGCTTTCTATATCTTTCTACTGCAAATATGCGCATGAATAATATTTTTGATAATTATTCAATCGATATTAATATTCTTTGAAATTGTGCATTTATAAAACAAAATAAAAAGCGTTTTTCCCTGATCAAAAACATGAAAAACAATTTCTTGAACAACTTCTGTATCATTTATATAGATTTATTCTACATTGTAAGAGAACAAGAGAACCTATAAAATATCAACCACTTTACGATCGAGTCGAACCTTTTCCAAGTTATCTAATTAATTACCTGGCCGCCAGCTAAACAAAAACTTTAAATAGTTTAGTTTTGTTAAGAAGCTAATTATATGTCTAATTATATCAGACTTTATGACCACTTAATTGCTATGGTTATGTACTTGTAATACTATTTGATTCCTGATTACCGAATTTAAGCCAGTTTGGGTCAATTTTTTTGTTGGCCGCAGGACGCACAAAATTAAAATGTCAAACTCAATTGATTTATGGCCAGTGATTCATTTGTCTGTTACCATTTAAATTGCACAATTGTATTGTTATTTTTTTTTTGCTGTTGTTGCTGTTCTTTTTTTCGCCTGTCAAGTTTTATTTTTGTATCGCTCCGTCAGCGATTTGTGCTCTCGCTTACGCTTTCGCTTTCGATTCGCCTTCGTTGTGTGTGCCCTGATGCTTAATGCGTAAACGTCAATCACTTTTTCTCTCTTTTATTACATCTCTTTTCTTTTTTTGTTTTGTTGTCATCAACAGGGACACAACTGAACCGAGTAACACATTTTATGTGAATAACTTACGAAATATATTTATTGACGGGGAGAATTCTTTGTTTTTGTTCGTTACAAAACTGGAAAATTACTCTGGGAAGTTACTCTTTACTTTTATTCTTTTATTTCTTACTGTCAGTACAGAACCAGTAAGAACACACAATTCACCTAAGCAAAAAATATATATATATATAAAATATGTATGAAAATATAACTGTCATATTCAGGCCTGTTCCGGTTTTCACTTTCGGGCAGATTTTGCGAAAATGAATTTCCCTTAGCTGTTCCGGGTTTCACTTTCGGTAAGATTTTGCGAATTGAATTCACGTGACATTGAGCTAGTGAGTTTGAATTCGGAAGGGTTAAATCGATGATTTTGGCATGCTTAGATAAATAAAAAATATTTTATTTGATTTTTAAATAATTTTTATTTCATCATACCTCAAAATCGATAAGACTCTAACCTAACATTTTTGTCGGATTTGCTCGACCTGTTCTAGTTTCCGCAAGTATTTGTGAAAGTGAATGGAAACCTTATTAGGGCTGCCCTTGTATGTGAGGAAATTAGTAAATATATTGGTACATATTTTAAACAACAATTTCAGTATTTTTAAGTATTGCGTAAAGTGAAGAATTCAATTTCTTGTTTTTTAAATGCAAATTTGGACAAAACAGTTTAAAATTTAATGCAAAAAAGAACTGATTATTTTTCTAAACAAACACTGTGCAACAATTGACAACTCTGCAAAAAGACATTTCTCAACACTGAAATCAACCCGCGCTTTCAAAAATACAAAAGTTATAACAAAAGTAGGTTTTACTTTTGAAAAATGTTTCGACTTATGATTAAATAAATATTTGATGAATAAATTACATAATTAATAATTATTTTAACAGGCGAAAATTCTTTTGACGCTAATGTCTGATTCGCTCAGAATATTTTCCAGCACTGTTCTGCAAAAAATTACTCAACACAATGTGGGAGGGAAATTCGTAGGAAATGTAAAGGAATTTTAAGGGAAATTCGGTCAAGTCTTGCGGATTGAAATTCGCAAAAAACAAGTGAAAACCGGAACAGGCCTGAATGTTAAAAAGGGGAAATCAGCTTAGATTAACCACCAATAAATCGGAGAGCCTTGTCAGCTAAGAATATTTTAACACTCTTAAAGTTTGAAGAACACCATATCACTTTTGCATATATACAAATTAATCTTTCACTCAAAGGAGTTTTGTTTTATATTCCACTTACCATTTGGTAGTTTTGCATGTGCCTAAATATTACTTAAAAATTGAATTAAGTGTTCATTTAGAATTAATGCCTACAAAACTTGAACTTGAATGTGCAATTGCTGTGCGGATTTAAGAAGTAGGTGCGGTATTTATTTATAAGGGATTCATCAAAGTTGGTATGATACTTATATTTCAACTGTGTGCAACTAGAGAAGTTTGTACAAGACTTTTGTATAAGATATCGTTTTCTACGTTGTGCTATAGATTTGTTTGGTTGTGATGTCGTTTTGATTTTCATTAGCAAATAGTAAAAAATTGTGAAAATTACTCGTACAATTATCAAACCGATTTATTAAAAACAATAAAACAAATTTTCAATTTACTACCAAAAAATGCAATTTGAGTAAGTAAAACAAACGAAAGAAAGAAAATCGATAAATGAAATTTCGAAAAAGCTTAAAGTAATATTTAGGCACATGCAAAACTACCAAATGGTAAGTGGAATATAAAACAAAACTCCTTTGAGTGAAAGATTAATTTGTATATATGCAAAAGTGATATGGTGTTCTTCAAACTTTAAGAGTGTTAAAATATTCTTAGCTGACAAGGCTCTCCGATTTATTGGTGGTTAATCTAAGCTGATTTCCCCTTTTTAACATTCAGGCCTGTTCCGGTTTTCACTTGTTTTTTGCGAATTTCAATCCGCAAGACTTGACCGAATTTCCCTTAAAATTCCTTTACATTTCCTACGAATTTCCCTCCCACATTGTGTTGAGTAATTTTTTGCAGAACAGTGCTGGAAAATATTCTGAGCGAATCAGACATTAGCGTCAAAAGAATTTTCGCCTGTTAAAATAATTATTAATTATGTAATTTATTCATCAAATATTTATTTAATCATAAGTCGAAACATTTTTCAAAAGTAAAACCTACTTTTGTTATAACTTTTGTATTTTTGAAAGCGCGGGTTGATTTCAGTGTTGAGAAATGTCTTTTTGCAGAGTTGTCAATTGTTGCACAGTGTTTGTTTAGAAAAATAATCAGTTCTTTTTTGCATTAAATTTTAAACTGTTTTGTCCAAATTTGCATTTAAAAAACAAGAAATTGAATTCTTCACTTTACGCAATACTTAAAAATACTGAAATTGTTGTTTAAAATATGTACCAATATATTTACTTATTTCCTCACATACAAGGGCAGCCCTAATAAGGTTTCCATTCACTTTCACAAATACTTGCGGAAACTAGAACAGGTCGAGCAAATCCGACAAAAATGTTAGGTTAGAGTCTTATCGATTTTGAGGTATGATGAAATAAAAATTATTTAAAAATCAAATAAAATATTTTTTATTTATCTAAGCATGCCAAAATCATCGATTTAACCCTTCCGAATTCAAACTCACTAGCTCAATGTCACGTGAATTCAATTCGCAAAATCTTACCGAAAGTGAAACCCGGAACAGCTAAGGGAAATTCATTTTCGCAAAATCTGCCCGAAAGTGAAAACCGGAACAGGCCTGAATATGACAGTTATATTTTCATACATATTTTATATATATATATATTTTTTGCTTAGGTGAATTGTGTGTTCTTACTGGTTCTGTACTGACAGTAAGAAATAAAAGAATAAAAGTAAAGAGTAACTTCCCAGAGTAATTTTCCAGTTTTGTAACGAACAAAAACAAAGAATTCTCCCCGTCAATAAATATATTTCGTAAGTTATTCACATAAAATGTGTTACTCGGTTCAGTTGTGTCCCTGTTGATGACAACAAAACAAAAAAAGAAAAGAGATGTAATAAAAGAGAGAAAAAGTGATTGACGTTTACGCATTAAGCATCAGAGCACACACAACGAAGGCGAATCGAAAGCGAAAGCGTAAGCGAGAGCACAAATCGCTGACGGAGCGATACAAAAATAAAACTTGACAGGCGAAAAAAAGAACAGCAACAACAGCAAAAAAAAAATAACAATACAATTGTGCAATTTAAATGGTAACAGACAAATGAATCACTGGCCATAAATCAATTGAGTTTGACATTTTAATTTTGTGCGTCCTGCGGCCAACAAAAAAATTGACCCAAACTGGCTTAAATTCGGTAATCAGGAATCAAATAGTATTACAAGTACATAACCATAGCAATTAAGTGGTCATAAAGTCTGATATAATTAGACATATAATTAGCTTCTTAACAAAACTAAACTATTTAAAGTTTTTGTTTAGCTGGCGGCCAGGTAATTAATTAGATAACTTGGAAAAGGTTCGACTCGATCGTAAAGTGGTTGATATTTTATAGGTTCTCTTGTTCTCTTACAATGTAGAAATAATTTAAAATATATTTGATAAAGAAATGATACAGAAGTTGTTCAAGAAATTGTTTTTCATGTTTTTGATCAGGGAAAAACGCTTTTTATTTTGTTTTATAAATGCACAATTTCAAAGAATATTAATATCGATTGAATAATTATCAAAAATATTATTCATGCGCATATTTGCAGTAGAAAGATATAGAAAGCAACCTTTCCTTGACTGTTTCTCATATTTGCGATGAAAAACATTTCCGAAAAACTTGTGATAAAGCCAGCTTAAAACTTTGTGCCAAAGGGGCAAACTTTTTGAGTGTGGCAATAATAAAATAAAAAATGAGCCAAAATATAGAGAACAGAGAACGGAATGTATAATAAAAAATATATATACCAGTTGGCAGAAAGTAAAAGTGATGTTGAGTTATTATTTTGAACATGGCGTATGCGTAATATTTCTTGTTCTATTAAAAGCCGTGTGCGATGCAAAACTTTCACTTCATGTTGATAGTCTCGTGTCTCGCTTGTCTTGTTGTAGAATTTTCTATATGCCCAACACAGTGAATTTGCTGTTTGCCTGTTGTTCAAGTAATTTGACCTCGAAATTGGCAAACTGGAAGAGAATGCGAGTTGTTTTTAATTTGGCTCTTGGCACTTGAAACTGGTTTGTTGTTATGTTTTGTTTTGTTTTGATATCAGGATCCAACTTGCAGCTGCTCATGTCTTGTGTCTGTCGCGCTTCCTTAAAGCCTTTTTGCGACTCAAGTGCCAGGTAATTTATAACCTTGAAAGCCTTTTACGTTGGCCTTGATCATCGTTGTTTTTGTTGTTGTTTTCGTTGTCTGTCTCTTCTTGGTCTTGGTCTTGGCTGCTTCCCTTTTCCGTCTGTCCAGTTGATTGCATCTTCAGACCCAGCGAAGCCTTTCAACTTGTTTGACCACTTTTTAATACACGAGTACATACTTGTAAATACATTTAGTTTTACCATTTATAAGTAATTCTCTCTTTTTTTTGTCTACCTCTCAGACAACAGGCACTTGAAGGCGTCGCTGGCGCTTGACATTCAGTTTACTTATGGAATTTACTGTGGATTTTTCTTCTGGGAATCAATTGGCAGCAAGCAATGATGCCTTTTCCTATCCGAATAAATATTGACCAAAGCGCATCCTTTAGTGATTCTCTTGTCGATTTCTTTGAATAACAACAGCGAGAAATATGAAAAAGTAATGATGCAGTTCGATTCCTAGAACCTGAAAAAAATATAAAAATATGTACGATAATAATCCGATATTTTTATTTTATTTGACAATTTTTTAAAGAAAGTAAAACTATTGTATGTTAAAAACATTAACATTGTATGTTAAAAACATTAACATTGTATGTAAAATACATTAAAAGTGTATGTTAAATAAATTAACATGCGTTTATTTACATTTACATATGTTAGTTTTACATACTTAATGTTATTACTAATTAAAATATATTCTAAATTTATATATCAATGTCATCTAAGAAATTTTTTAATGAAATAGTGGATAATAATTTTTTGTATTAAATTAAACCAAACCTTAAAAATAATTTTTAAAACGCTCGTATTGTAAAAACCTTTTTAGAATCGACAGCTTGAATTCCATATATGTTAATATTTTTGTGTATTATAGAATATGTGTACGACCTTGACCTTAGCGAGCGTAACTAATTTCAATCTTAATTCAATTTGTTAGCGGATTTTTTTAGTCTGCCTGTCTCCAGTCAAATGTCTGCCCACACACGATTTATCTGTCGAATTTGCTAATTGAAATGCGATTCGGCAAAAACAAAACCATAAAAAACACGTCAACCAAATTTTGAGCAACGTTCTCGACAGAATGAGGGGAAATAACAACAAGAATCTGTCCACACCAGAGAGGGAGACGTTCCAACGTTAAGTAGCATTCTATACTATTCCTATATGATGTGTGAATTATTTAATATGGAATTGATAATGAAAAGATGACCATAACCATGCCGAGCACGTCCCAAATGCCGTCTGCCCGGGGCCATATTGATGAGATGATGATGCGAGGATGATGATGAGGATGATGATGATAATTGTAATGATGATATAAATGTGTTTGCGTGGACGCTTACTAATCCTTTGGGCCATTTTGCATTGTATCGCGTTTATTTCGCATTACTTAATGGCAGACACACTTTTACACAGACACACACACACACCCACTGACAGTGACTGCAAATAGCTGTTGACCCTGAAACGATGCACACACATTATGGCCGTCATAGACATTGTCCCACAGAAGTTGCCCCCTGCCGCCCGTTGACCCTCGTCCTCAACCCCCAACACACTAAATAGCTACTAAATTACATTTGTGTGTGTTTAAGTGTGTGTGTGTTTATATGTGTTTGCAATTCATGTTTGACTTTCACTTGCAGCTGTGATGAGCTTCACTGCGCCTGTCAACGTCAGCACAACAATGACAACAACAACAACAGCAGTGGCAATAATAATAACAACAACTGCAACAACACAAACATATTGCCATTTGTTGCCGCCTCTGTTGCTGGCATTGTTTTTGGCTATAATTTGCATTGATTGCTTAGCGCACAGTGGTACACAGGCTGTTTTAGAATTTAATGATTCACAAAAAAATATTCTTTTAATATTTGTTTCAGGGAATGCCAAAAAGAGTTATGAGAAACTGGATAAACTTTTTTTTTCAATTTTTATTTTAAAATAATAGTATAAAGCAGGGACCGTAATCATTATGAGTGTTATTATAAAAATTACATAGTAATGATTATTTAAAGTTTTTTAAGGATTTTCTTCAATGATAATGAGTTTTGAGTGAGTTTTGTGAGTTTTATTTTGAGGGAAAAAAAATAAAAATCATAAATAATGATTGCTTGTGAGTTTTATTTTTTCGGTCAAATTTAATAATTTTTATTATTTTTTTTGTTTATATTCTAGTCATTGATTTTTTGATGTGAAAAAATTTCAATAATCATTATTTTGGGTCCCTGGTATAAAGGAATAAATACATAATTTTTCCAATTTTTATAAAAAAAATTAAAAATTATTTTTATTAAAAATATTTTTTTTTTTTTAAATAAAAGTTATTTTTTTTATTTTTATTATGACAAATTATGGAAAGTAAAAACTATTTTTAATTTTTTTTTTATAAACATTGAATATAATCTTTTTACACTATATTTTAAAAATTAATATCCTTACAGTCCCTGATTTATTTATCTGCATTCACAGCAATTAATGTTTTCCAAAAACTATCTTTCTCAAAATTGGTCATTCAACTTAAAGGGCTTGGTCATTCAATTTAAACTAATGTCGAGTTTCAACTAAATAATTTTTAATGACTTTGATTTACATTCTCTGCTGTGTTGAGATACGTAGGTATAAATACTCGTAATAACATAAAAATATGTATTTTTGATAATCAAATTTAAATATATTTTTTTTTATATGTCTATTTGAGGTAAAAATATTCATCTGATATATCAGAATTTAAAATAAATACTATACTAATTAATGTAACTTAAAGCTAAATTCGAACGCGACAAGGATTTTTTCATAATATCGCTTATAAAATGATTCTTGTATAAAACTCGTATGAAGATAATGCTGTTTAAATACATGGGCAGAATTTTTTATGTATTTATTTATTTATTTAGAAGCAAACATTGCTGTCTCGAATTGAATTAATTTACATAAGCCGGTCCGGTAATACCTTCTAAAATAATAACTAGTTATTTGTCTTTTGGTAAAGTTAAAGATAAAATTAATTTCAATTATCGATTGCAAATCACGTCACCACTGTGCAGAGCAGTGTTAGTCGATCGCCCGGGGGCTGCGAGGTGGGCGTAACTATTGTCAATGTTGTGGCCAATGTTGTTGCCATTTGGCGTTTTGCTCTTGTTGTGGTTTGGTCTCCACTCGAGGATAAAATGCAACATGAAAGTGACCGTTACCGCTGCTGTTTCTGTTTCTGTTGCAGTTGCAGTTGCCATTGTTGTTGTTGCTGTTTGTAGCTGACAAATTGTGATTAGTGTTATGTCTTTGCTGGTTCCATGTAAATGTTGCGGATGTTGTTGGCAGCTGTCAGCATTTGGGCTTGTTTGTTGCACTTTACGCTCAAGATTCTATCGCTTTACATAACGATTATGAAATTCTATAAATTTGTGAACTGGAATTGTGAGAAAATTGGAACTAATAGAACGTCACACGGACCGTATGCGCAATGTGGGTGCAACAAGGCAGTAAAAATTCTTTATTCGATAGATTGTTTGAATATGAATTAATTGCTACAATTAACTGCTGTATTTTGCATGCAAATTGCGTTTGATAAACTCGAGCTATTTTTCTGTGTGTGTTTCGAAGCTCAGAATAGTCAATTTGAGCATTTCCTGAGACAATGTAAGGAAATAAACAAGTCTATGAATGTGATATATTTTATATACACTCTATTATATAAACCCTCTGCATTGGAATCTTAATCTTGAACTGGAGATGTTCATTTCTTTTATATTTGTTTGCTCAACAAATGAGAAACTTATTAGATAAAGTCGTTTGTTGACATTGATTTCACTTTATAAATCATTTGATTCTATGACTGACTGACTGACTCGCTGACTGATGCTTCTGTTTGTTAGCCATCATTCCTGGGACAACGTGCCGCTCGTGGCATTTTAATCACACTCATAAGCTTTAGTCAGCCCATTAACAATGTGATTATACCCTATAATTGTACTTTTAGTGCTGATTTATGATGCCCTACAACACAATCACATGTGTTCAATTATAGCATAGCATTTCATGAGTAATTTTTTTATATAAATAATCATAAATATTCAATTGACTTTTGACTTTTGGTGTAAACGAAATAAATAAAATGTACTTTTATGGTTCCTATATATGTATATTTATATATATTTTTATATAGCTTGGTCTGGTCGTGTCTCAGACACTTTGTGGACACAATGCCATTGTCATTGCTGCTTAACGTTGACATTTCGCTTGACATTTTGTAAACAAACAAAATACTACAAAAAATTCATTTTATTAAATGCGACGAAATATATTTGTTATCTAAGCACAAGCATCACATATAGAAATATTCATATGTGATACATATATGAGTATGTATTTGTTCTTTTAGACCATGTGGCAACAAAATGCACTTTGCTAAATTGTCGACATTAATTTTTAATTTGCATTTGCAAAGTATTTACTTATGTTATTCACCATACTGTTTGTGAAATATCCATAAGCAATTTCTGTAAAAGTGGAGAACTACTCAAATATGTAGAGTAAGTCTTTCTCTCACTAAATCTTTCCTCTAAAAGCATTTTAATATAAAAGGAATAACATATGTATGTACTAGATCGTTCAAAAAGTCCCCGGACTGACAGTGAAAAAAACATTTTTTTTTTTAATCAATATATTTATTCAATATAGTCTCCGTCTAGCTTAATGCACCTTGTCCAACGGTCTTTCAACATTTCGATGCCTTTTTTGTAGTGGTCTGAAGAAAGTCCCTCAATATAGGCCTCAGTTTCCCATTCAACTTCTTCATTGGAGTAAAATGTTGTTCCCTGGAGCCATATGTTCAAGTTTGAAAACAGATAGTAGTCACTGGGGGCCAGATCTGGGGAATATGGAGGATGAGGAAGCAATTCCCAACTTAATTCTTTGATTTTTTCCATCGTAAAAGCGGCTTTGTGAGATGGTGCATTGTCTTGATGAAAAAGGATTTTTTTCTTTGCCAAATGCGGGCGTTTCTTCTTAATTTCGTCATTCACACGATCAAGCAATGCTGAGTAATATTCTTTGTTGCATTTTTCACCCATTTTAAGATAGTCGATGTGTCCATGTCCATCCCAAAATACACTGGCAAAAACCTTACCAGCCCATCGACTTGCCTTCACACGCTTCGAACGGCTTTCACCGGCCTCTCGCCACTCAGCTGATGACCGATTGGACTCCGGAATGTAGTGATGGATCCAAGTCTCATCCATGGTGATATATCGACGCAAAAATTCGCTTGGATTTCGGTTAAACATGTCCAAACAGGACTTGGCATCGGCCACTCGTTTTTCCCTTTGTTCAATATCTAGGAAATGCGGCACCAATTTTACATTGAGCTTTTTCATATGCAAATGGTCATGCAAAATCGAAACCGCTGACCCAGTCGATATGCCCACAGTCTCAGCAATCTCACGCACTTTGACTCTTCGATCAGTCAATACGATTTGACGGACTTGTCTGATGATCTCTGGGATAATCACCTCTTTTGGACTTCCAAATCCAAATCTTTTGGAATACCAATCGCAAATGGTTGATTTACCTGGAGCAGAGACCCCGTAATGCTTATCAAGCCATGTCTTTGCTTCTAGGGTATTTTTTCCCATCAAAAAATAGTGTTTAATCAAAACACGAAATTCAGCTTTTTCCATTTTTCAAAAAACTCAAAAAGTTGCACAACATTAATATTTCTAACTCGATAGCAAAGCTTCCGATTGCGCTCAGATTTTCACTGGAGCCTAGAAATGAACTAGTCAGTCAAAAAAAATGTATTTCAAAATTTTAGTGGAGTGGCCTATGTGTCAGTCCGGGGACTTTTTGAACGATCTAGTATATGTACTTATGCGTCTTTATTTTTTAATGTTTTTTAAAAGTAAAGAGCTAATATATTTATTAATTTTTAATAATCTTGAAGACTGTTCAACAAATAGTTCAATATTTTCTCTCAGCTCTTTATTTTTGTCTCTATTTTGCACTTTTTTTTCCTGATATCCTTAAATGTCTTACTGTTCAGTTCCACATGTTCAGTTCCACGTTCACAAACATTCATCCTGTTAATTAACATGGGAATGTTAAGTGCTAACATTCTGCACTCTTCAAAAAGTGCAATCTCAGTTGACGAGCAGTAATTCTTCGTACTCAAGAGCAGCAACAACTCAACCCTTTCGATCGTGTAAATTAAATTAATATTATTGTTGAACTTAAACTGAAAATTATTGGAAATATATTGAATTAAATTAAATTGCGTGAACTGCCTTACTTTTCAAGAACCTCTACTACTATGACACCTCCGCTATTTTAGCCAAGGCGTCACACTCGCACACTTACTTTGTTTTTTTATTTATTCATTTATTTATTTATTTTTTTTGTATTTATTTATTTATTGATTTGCTGTCAAACTTAAGGCAGCCGACATAATTGAAGTTTATGTTAAACACTAATATAATAAATAAAATTATTAATTGAAGTTAAGGCAAAAAAAAAAGCAAATGTAAATCCGACTAATACAATTTGTAAATATAATCTTTTTATGTAAATATAATTTGTTCACATGTTTCTTCCTCGTTTTTATTATTTAATCACTTTATGTTTCTCTCCAATTCTTTTGTGTCTTATTAATTCATTAATGAAAATTAAAAAATTACAATTACAATTACAATAAATTGTCCAATTTATAAGGTGCATCATTTCTGAATGCTTTCGATAAAAGTTAGTTTATAAATAAAACGTATGTAGCATGTTACATGCAAATAAGCATATGCCCACCATATTGTAGTGTATACAATATGTAAAGTGGTCATATGCTCAATCTCAAAGTTAGAGTATCAAGCGCATTGTATACATAATACAACTACCGCCAAGTGCCGTAATATGATCAGCCACTTATATGTGGACTGGCCTGCAGCGTGAGATCTGCAGCGTAAGCACTATGACGTTTTGACCGTTCGGTCCCAAGCGCATTCCAATGTATATGCCTTCTGCATGTACATATAACAACATATATACAAATACATATGGCATGCTATGTACTCCCGTTCTGCCGCTGCTTTGAGCGACAGAACTCCAAACTCTATTATGTACATTAGGCTAAGTTGATATTAAAAGAACTTCATATATCAATTGAATAAAGATACTTCAAACAGATAGGACGTGTTTTCTATCGGGTATAAACATAAGTCATTACATGGCGACCGTGACCTGGGTCCTAAAGGACCTAGGACAAGAACGGCAACAAAATCAAAAAAAAAATTAAAAATAAAATAATTAAATAACAACAATAACACACGCTTCGCGGAAATATACAATTAAAAGTGAATTATTATTTTAATAATAATGTCAAGAACAACCAAATATTAAACAAAGTTTGAAGTGCATAATGGCATAATGCCAAGTAAAAAAAAAAAACGAAAAAATTGTTGAAGTATTGCAGCCACGCGGTAAAACAGAAGTGACACACGACCCAACAAACAAACAAAACCATGTCGGAAAAGAAACGAACAAAATTTGCACAAACAACAACCCGTGTTTGCAATAATTGTTGCATCTAATACTTACGCATTTGCATGTGTGTGAAGCAACAAAACACAAACACACACATGCTTGGTTGCAACCAAAGCAGAATAACAAAAGCCGAAAGACATTCGTGCATGTTCGATGGCAGAACAGTGTGAGCCAAAACAGCGCCCCATTACCAACCTACGTTCAAACAACTGGAGAAAACATCGATTACGAATCAATGAAACAAAATAAGAAGTAAAAGAACCTGGAATTAACTACATTCTATAAAAAGAATAACATCAAATAATAATAACAACAAGAACAACTACTACGACTACAACAACAAACAACAACTACCAAAAAAGAAAAACAACTTAAAGGCATATCATAGCAGAAATTTCAATTTCACGAATCCCAACAAAATTTTTTTTTGCTGTGAAATCGGAATCAAAGACATGAGTGACGAAAGTGAGGTGTGCAGGCCGCCCACCTCACCGCCGCTGGAAAACAAATACCTAATGCGGGGTAGGCAGGCCGCCCACTCCGCCGTCGTTGGAATTTCAAAGCCCCAGTAAGACAGAAAGAAGACGCCACACCAGACAAACAGCAACAACAACAACAAAACTAAAACACAGCAGCCGATAGTAAAAGTGTGAGAGGCAGTCCGCCCTTTGCACCAACGAGGGAACTAAATGAGCAACGTTGGACTGGGAGACAGCTTCGCCAATGTGCGAAGAAACGCAAACGGGCTGCATAATTGCGAATGCCCCAATTTGCTTTAACATTAAGTTCTAATTTCAAGCCTATGCGGGAAACCGCTGCTTGAAAAACACTAACCTCTGTTAGGCTTTCATACTAACAACCTATGGCCGATATTGAATTATATAGAGCGAAACATTGTAAATCGGTCATATGTAAACTAACAAATTTTTTTTTTCTTCACTTATATTTTCATTGCGCGAATATAGACACGCGAATTGGCCCTAGAGGCAACAATATACAAAAATAATAATCGTTTAAAAAAAAAAAATAATTGTTAATCTAAAAAAAAAAAAAATTTGAAATATAAAGATGTCTAAACGATAGTTTCATATATGCATGCTTAATTATGGCCATACACAAAATCTAAAATTTTAAACCATTTTCATATTTCATAAAATAATGCTTTTAATGCATTTCACTACCAAATACCAAAATTTTTATAATTTCTAAATCAAGACCCTGAACAGGATCCTATAATCTTTAAATTAAAAAAAAATTTTTTTCTCCTCCCGTGAATTTTTGAATTTCCAATCACATTCAAATGTAAATAATTAAATTAATAGTTCAACATCTTCTGATGATTATATCAAGAACTACCAAAATGATAGAAGAAATTTCAAATAAAAAGAAAACATTTTTTTTTAAAACCATTTTAATATTTCGTTAAGTAATGAATTCCAATGAATATCGAAAATTAAACAATAAAAAAAAAAAAACAAGCAATGATTTTAATGCATACTAATGCATTACCAAAAATTTCAAAAAAAAAAACCCAAACATGTCAAAAAAAAAAAGTCACTACCATAAATACAAGTAGACAAAAGTCCTGCGCAGGAAATAAATTAATAAGAAGAATTGCTTAGGCAATATCTCTAAAAGCTTCTAAGCCCAACGTACATGAACTCATGTCAAATGATAAAGTACGAAATGTAGTGACCTTGCAAACAACAAAAAATAAATGTTTGAGAACATTGAAATAAAGTTATTGCAAGAATGGATGTTAGCGATCTGTGCACCAATGGAATTCTCGACTTAGGTCAGTTCTTCCAAAGGCTTGAAACGCAAGCCGGTACACTTGGGATCAGCCAACACCAAGAGGCACCGAGCAAAAGATCTTTGAAGCAATTTCAATAGAATCTTATAAATAATTGGGCAAATATATTATGAATATATAAAGAGTAGCGCTACTCAGCCGGTGACCCATATAAAGAGAAGCAATTTTGTCTACAACACTTGATTTACAAATACAAGGAGTACAGGCATTAAAACGAAGTAAAAAGACACTTTTATTGAAACAATATGACATTTCATATTATTCTTACATAAATAGATGTCCGAAAAGCCTGACGTCGTAAACGACAATATATTAAAAAAAAAAACTCCTAATATTCCATCTTGAATCTTTGAATTTTTCATATTGTATCTCTGTCCAATGAAGACGTTCATTTCGGACATGGGATCTGAATATAAAAATTTTATAATTAATGACTTGAACAATGTATATAATATATGCATATTGTAAAACAAGCAACTTGCTAAAACATTTTAATAGTGTATAAAATAATTGAGAAAGAGATAACATCATAATCTCAAATACAAAAAAAAAAATGGACATACTTAAGCAAAAGCATAATTACAGAAGGACAATAATACAAAAGAATATTTAAAAAAAAAAAAATATTTTAAACATACTTAAGCAAAAGCATAATTAAAGAAGGACAATAATAAAAAAAAAGAATGAAAAAAAAAGTTTCTTAAACATACTTAAGCAAAAGCATAATTACAGATAAACAAAATATAAAAGCATGTTTAGTAAAAAAAAAAAATTAGAATTTTTTTTTAAATATACATATACACAGAAAAAACAAAATAATAACAAATAATATTTCATTACATGTTAGGCCTGATCAGCCAAAATATATAATTATCAAAAAAAAAAAAAATATATATATATACATATTTGTAGTGTATGCAAACATTTTTATATTCTTCATATTACCTAATCGTATAAAAAAAAAAAAAAAAAAACACAAAAAAAATATTAAGTAAATTACAACTAACTATATTAAATAAAAAAAAAAATAAAAAAAAAAAAAATTTACAACAAAAATACAAAAAAAAAAATATTAATAATAATAATTAATAAAATAACTACATATATTACGTTATTTCTCTAAAAAGGGAGGTGTAGCATGTTACATGCAAATAAGCATATGCCCACCATATTGTAGTGTATACAATATGTAAAGTGGTCATATGCTCAATCTCAAAGTTAGAGTATCAAGCGCATTGTATACATAATACAACTACCGCCAAGTGCCGTAATATGATCAGCCACTTATATGTGGACTGGCCTGCAGCGTGAGATCTGCAGCGTAAGCACTATGACGTTTTGACCGTTCGGTCCCAAGCGCATTCCAATGTATATGCCTTCTGCATGTACATATAACAACATATATACAAATACATATGGCATGCTATGTACTCCCGTTCTGCCGCTGCTTTGAGCGACAGAACTCCAAACTCTATTATGTACATTAGGCTAAGTTGATATTAAAAGAACTTCATATATCAATTGAATAAAGATACTTCAAACAGATAGGACGTGTTTTCTATCGGGTATAAACATAAGGCATTACACTTCGTTGACAAATTGAG
>JBAMBK010001929.1:0-192621 GCA_037043435.1 Drosophila suboccidentalis
GAGCTAAATCAGTCATTTAGTTCAGTTGGTCAGTTGGTCATGAACTATGATCGATATGCTTTTTATTCAGTTGGTCATGAACTATGAAGGATGAAAAGCTTCTATTCAGTTGATAATGAACGATGAAAGATGAATAGGTCATTCTGCTCAGTTGGTCAGTAGCTTATGAACGATAAACGATGTGAATTGCCTTCTATCCTTCATCGTTCAAACCAATCAATTTGATTTAAGGAAATGATTTCTTTAACACCTGCTCCTTGACACTGAAATTTATTTAAAGATTCGAATAAGTATAAATAGCAAATGCGTTTTAGTTTTAGTACTTCATTACTTTGTTCTCTTAGACATTTTAAAATTGACTATAAAAATATTATTAAATTGTATTCCAAAATTAACTTTATCTTCGAGCTTCAACGACTCCAGGGCTGAATAAGATAAAAAAAAAATTTCATAATTACGGACCAACTGACCAAATGAACTAAATCATGAAAGACTGAATAAGCTCATTAGTTCATTTTAATGACCCGTTCATTTGAACTTTTTCAGAACTAAACGACCCAACTCTACTAAACAGAACCAACGCAGCAAATTTTGTTGTGTCCACACAACGAAGATGTTTAAACTCGGTTAAATTAATACAAAGGCAGTACCATTAGTACGCGATTGAGCAACTAAAAATAATCGACACACCACGTACTAACGTTAGTCACAATAATATGGGCGATTTCTTCAAGTCGCTGAATTTTAACTATTTTAACAACACCACAACTAGCAACGTTGGTGGCGATGATGGTGTCAACGGGGGAGGCGGAAGCGGTGGAGGAGTAGGAGGTGTCAGTGGTTCCACAGTCAATAGTGGCAGTTTGGACAATGATTACGTTGGCCAATTTGTCGAAATTGGTGGACAAAAGCTGCGAGCCAAATGTGTGATAGCAGAAGGTACCAAAAAGATTAACTTATAACCCCATAAAAATCAATAGGAAGTGAAGACAAGTGGACATCAAAAAAATCAGTTGCATTGCATAAAGACAACCAAACAATAAAAAGTGTGTGTTGCATCTGGACAGACACAGTGACACCTGAACGTCAAGTTACGGTCTCTTTGTTTACGCTTTCTGATTTTTCGCATTGCAACAGAATGGAAAAACTTGTTGCTTTGTTAATATGCGAGAGTGTATGTATGAGAGTGAGATGTTCAGTCTGCATTTGTATTGGTGTTCAAGTTGTGCTTGAAGTTCAAACGTTCTTTCTTTTCTCCTTCCATTCTCTTTGACCCATGAGTCATGAATTTGCACACACACACATGCATATACTTCTCAGAACTGCCAAGTTAAATTTTGGCTACATAATATACATATAATTATACAAAATGAGCTTCAGTCATTACTACTGAAATTGTACGCCCCCGCTTATCAGTGCTTGTTATCAATCCCATTCTACCCTTGCTTTTTACAGGCGGCTATGCGTTTGTGTACGTTGCACAAGATGTAAAAACTGGCACAGAATACGCCCTCAAGCGCCTGATCGGTGCCGATCAGCAGGCCTGCCAAGGCATCAACAATGAGATTATGGTCCATCGACAACTATCGGGACATGGCAACATTGTCACATTCGTTGGCTCCAACTGCATTGCGCCGACGGCACAGCAGGGTGCACAATTCTTGCTGCTGACGGAACTGTGCAAGGGTAAGAGTCATGGAATGCTAGAATGTTATCATGGCAACTCTTATCACATTCTATTGTTTTTTTATAGGCGGCTCGCTGGTTGATTGCTTTAGAGTGGACAATGCACCATTGGATCCGCCCGTCATCCTGCGCATCTTCTATCAAATGGCACGCGCCGTTGCCCACATGCACACACAAACGCCTCCTATAGCACATCGTGACATCAAGGTATCCAATTGACTGACAATCCTAATGGAGCAATGATTACCCAATTATTTCTTTGTCAGATTGAAAACTTTCTCATTGGCAATGACAAGCAGATTAAACTCTGCGACTTTGGTTCCTCCACCAAGGAGCTGCTCTCACCCACATTTGAGTGGAGCGCCCAGCAGCGTAACCTGCTCGAGGATCAGCTGAACACGGTGACCACGCCTATGTATCGTGCCCCGGAAATGCTGGACACTTGGTCCAACTATCCAATTGGTCCCAAGGCTGATGTCTGGGCACTGGGTTGCATTTTGTATTTCCTATGCTACCAAAAGCATCCCTATGAGGATGGCGGCAAGCTGCGCATCATCAATGCCAACTATATTCTGCCGCCAGAGCCGCGTTATCATTGCTTTCGTGAGATCATCAAGGGCTGCTTCAAAGTGAATCCAGCGGAACGTTTCGACATCTCCATGGTGCTGGAGCGATTGGCAGCCATTGCCGAGACCCACAACTGGTCACTCAAAGGGCCGTTGGATTTGCGTGGCATACCCATAGGAACGTCACCGTCGGAGAGCCCGTCGAGATGTCTGCCCGAAACGAGTCGTTCGGAGTTCTATACGGACAGTGCAACTGCCACGGCGATGCCGAGTGCGGCGCCGTCCTCCAGTGTGCCACAGGCCAGTGCCAGTGCAACTGCTGCTCCCAGCCATGGCAATGGCAGCTTGTTGTCCTCGCTGCGCGGCGGTGCCGGGACGCTGTTCAAGAACCTGAAGGACACCTCGACTAAGGTAATGCAAACTATGCAGCAATCGATTGCACGCAACGATCTGGACATCAGTCACATCACATCGCGCATTCTGGTGATGCCCTGTCCCTCGGATGGCTTTGAGTCCACCTACAAGACGAACAACATTGAGGATGTGCGTCTGTCGCTGGAAAGTCGCTTTGCACCGCAAAAGATAAGCATTTACAATTTTGGAGCACGGACTGTGCCGCGTCTGCCGCCGCCAGTGCGCACCGTGGAGGCGGGCTCCGTATACGGTTGCCCCCAGGCCCATGCACCCAATCTCCAGGTGAATATGATGACCAGGAAATGCCTTAATATCTACTATAATCAATTATGTAATGCAGGGACTTTTCACTGTGTCGGCGGATATGTACAACTTCCTTAATGCGGATCCCAAATCCGTTGTCATTGTGCAAACTGGCGACTCCGGTGGCTGCACAGCAGCCACTGTAATTTGCGCTCTGCTTATGTACGCCGGACTGCTGCACGAACCGGAAGATGCGGTCCAGGTGTTTGCCGTGAAACGTCACACCATCAATTTGCGACCCTCGGAGTTTCGTTATCTCTATTACTTTGGCGACATTCTGCGTCCGATTCCGCTGCTCCCACATTACAAGAACTTCAATCTGGTTTCGCTCAGTTGTCAGCCCGTGCCGCGGATGACCAAGGCACGCGATGGCTGTCGCATCTACATGGAAGTCTTCTGCAATGAGAAGCTAATGCTCAGCACCCTGCAGGACTACGAGAAAATGCGGTGCGTTCTTGAGTTGCATTCACTTTGATATCACAGTCTTAATTCTCTTGAATCTCTTTCTGCAGACTGCACTTGGCGGGTCCTGGCAAAATTGTGTTGCCCATCAACTTAACCGTCTGCGGCGATCTGACCATTGTCCTGTACCATGCGCGTAATGCCCTCAAAGGCATGGTGCGTCCACAGGGCCTCAAGATCTGTCAGTTCCAAATCAACACTGGCTTTGTGCCCGAGCCAGAAACTCTCATTACCTTCAATGCCCACGATCTGGATGATATGCCCGATCCGGAGCAGGTGCCTCCCAGCTTCTGTGTGTCGCTATCGCTGTGCGTAACTGAATCAGAGACTCCACCCGGACACAAGCCGCCATGGCTGCCCGCCAAGGCCAAACGCGCTGCCCAGAATTTGTTCAGCTCCGATCTGGAGTACGCCGAGATGCTCGATAACTTTGGTAAGCGCCCGATTGTAATTCATTTCATTTGTTGATTGCTCACAATATCAATTGTTGTGTGTTGATATTTTGTAGTAACCAAACCCAATACACGTTCCTCATCGCCGCCGTCTGTTAGAAAGCCGGAATCACGTTCTGGTTCACCGCTGGTCTTACCTGATGTTACTGAAATTGCTCACGATGATGCACCTGTGGCCATGCCAGAGCCCTCGCCACCGATCGATTTGCTCAATTTAAATCAGCAGCCGAGTGCAAGCGCCGCTTCTGCTGCCGCTAATCCTCTGGCCAGCGCCATGCCCAGCTCGGACGCCAGCTTTGATCTGTTGGGCGCGTTTGGGGATGACGACTCAACGGGCATTGGATCGGCATCCATTCCAGACGTGTTGCCCCCACCACAGGCTGCACAACAACCGCCCAAAATCAATACCGATCTCTTTGACATATTTGGTTCAATTGATCAGAACAGCGGCATCGGCATTGGTACTCCAAATTTAAAGCCCACCACCAGCACAAACCTGCCGCCCTTTATGGGAACCATGCCCACTTTTGTGACACCACCAGCTGCGCCCAGAAAGGAACCATCGCCAACACAGCCACAGAAGCCATTAGATCCGTTTGCTGACATTGCCAATCTGGCTTCAGATCTTAACATTAACTTCAATCGCAACACGCTTGGAGCCAAATCGGCAAGCACCACGCCCGTGGGCCACAGTCCGCAACCCACGCAGTTCTCCAGTCCCACGCACAAATCGGTGCCAAGTCCATCTCAACCCCAATCGCAGTCACAGCCCCAACCACAACCGGCGTTTACCAAGCCACAGACACAGCAGCAGCCACAGCCTCAGCCTCAGGCTGCTCAATCACGTCCGGACTACAGCCGCACTCATTTCGATACGCCCAAGTCTTCCCAGCAGTCGGCTGCTGGAGGCACCAAGAGCTCCGATATATTTGCGGACATACTTGGACAGCAGGGATACTCGTTTGGCAGTAAAATGCATCAGGGGCCACGATCCATCAACGAAATGCGCAAGGAGGAGCTGGTCAAGGACATGGATCCCAAAAAGTTACTCATTATGGAATGGGTAAATTCTATTAATCTAATTCAAAATCGAATCATCAGCTAATTCTAATGATCTCTTCCTTCTTGCAGACGGATGGCAAGAAGAACAACATACGCGCCTTGCTTTCCTCCATGCACACGGTGCTCTGGGAGAACGCCAAATGGCAGAAGTGCGAAATGTCCACCATGGTTACGCCCGCTGAGGTTAAGAAGGCCTATCGACGCGCCTGCCTGGCCGTGCATCCGGATAAGGTCTGTCTACATAAATAATTCTAAGAATTTCCGTTTCCTAATTGATTAAATCTTTTACAGCATAATGGAACCGAACATGAGGAAATCGCCAAGCTGTTATTTATGGAACTAAATAATGCGTGGACGGATTTCGAGAACGATGCCACGCAGCAAAATATGTTCAATGCTTAAAGCTAAGCCTATGTATATATGCACATTATATATAGAGATATATATATATATATACATAGACATACATAGTGTTAACTTTCCTTCTATTAGCTGAAAACTAGTGTAAATCCATGTAAGAGTATAAGCTTTAATTTGTAAAGTGAAAGTATTTGTGTATGCCGCATACACATTTTAGTTAGCCCAAAATGAACCCGAGTTGAAATTCTAAAATATTTATGGACAATTTACTTAATTTTGTATTTGTAATCAAAGCCCAGCCGCCCACATTCCCATAAAATGCACAAAAACACAACACTGTTTTCTGAGAATCTGAACAAACAGAAGAGAAGTGAATAAAAACGGGTATTCAAACAATTTATTACGAGTACTCGCTGAATGAAAACTGTCGACAATATTTTCAATTCCTTTGGGAAACAATATTCAATCTCTGTTTTTTGTTTAACTATTTGTTATATTCAATACAGATCAATTAAAATTGGCGTTAGATACAAATATGACCTGGTCCCAAACCCAATATGTGATTATGATACACGCCTATGCAAACAACGGAAACTGTATGAATAAAATATAAATATATATACTTGTGCACATAATATGTAAAGAAATATTTGTAAAAGATGATCTATGAAGTTTTGAAAATGTGTGGTAGACCAATCCAACTCTATGATATATGTAGGATATAAAACGCTTCTTTTACTGTTACTTTAAAAGTCCTTTAATTTCAGCATTTAAAATCGTTCCACACATACTCAGATATAAATATGTAATAAATTCTCTATGCGTTTCCCTGCAAAGTGGAACTGTTAGCCAACTGTTTCATTTCTTATTCGGGTTGTTGGCATCTTGATCCCTTGACGATTCGGCCAGCCACAAAGACGGATTTAATGTTGCGATCATCGCCAGTGTAGATAAATTTCTCAACCAGCTCGTCCACAGTGAGCGAACGATGTGGTTTCTCCAAGACACTAACGTCCACCAGTAGGGCGTCAAATTCCTTGCCCACAGCAAAGTTGCCAGTGACGTGATCCAGAGACAATGCCTTGGCCCCACCCAGAGTGGCCAGATAGAAGGCCTGCTTGTAGGTCAACTGCTGATAGTTCTCCTGCGGGCTCTTTGCGGGTCCCGAGCCGCGAATGTCCTGACTATTGAAGACATCAATGTGCTTGGAGACATCTAAGGCGCGGGCCAACGCATGCAATATAGAGACGGAATTGCCACCAGAAACATCTGTTCCTAGGCCCACCGTTACTCCAGCTTTGATTAAGCGCTGGACATCGCAGAGACCCGAATTCAGATTTGTATTGGAGGCGGGGCAATGAATAATGGCTGTGCCACGCTCCTTGAGCAGAGCAATCTCATCATCCTCCAGATGTACGCCATGTGCCATAACAGTCTATCAATCAAATAAAGATTAGAATCATTTGAATGATTAATTCGTAAGGTAATAGAACCTTTTTGGTGAGCAGTCCCGCTTCGTCATAGGCACCGGCATAGCTTGTTTTAAATATGTCATTGACAACCTGAATCTCATGCAGATTCTCGCTTATGTGACTCTGTACATGGAGATCATACTTTTTGGCAATATCGCCCAGTTTCCTTAAGAGTTCCTTGCTGCAACTTAGCGCAAATCGTGGTGTTATTGTGGGCAGCACCAAAGGACTCTTCAGTTTTTGTATTTCAGTAACGAATGTCTCGGTTCCCTTTACCGCCTCCTCCGTCGTTTCACTGGGGAGAAGAAAATTAGTTTGGTTTTCAGTTGATAAAAGGTTTGACCTACACATAGTAATCGGGACTGTTGCAATTGGAACAGACCTTGCCAATCAGAGCGCGCTGGCCTTGACGCAATGCTTCCCGGGCCAAGATCAGGGTGGATGTCAAGTCATTGGTGGCGAAATAGGAGGCCAATGTGGTGCCGCATCGAAGTGTAGCTTCCTATATAACAGAAGAGAGAGCACTAGTAATTTATACTTATAAAAAAAACCTCTTTACGAGGTAAATGTCAAGTGACGAAAACATTTTCATGCCCCAAAATTTCTAAATTATTTTAAAATACCTAATAAATATACCTAATAAATATTACTTTTTTTGTGCAGTGCCGAGTGACAAAAATGTTATTTTAGTAATAGACATTAACATATTGAAAATTAAAAAAAACGTTAGGGGCGTATTCTCAAAAACCGCTAAAATGTGGGAAAAAATATCTTATTTCGCCTGTAGCTTTTACCTAAAAAAAATGTTTAAGGGTATGCTTAGGAGCTCTTTAAAATACCTTTCAAACGACATATAGATCGTATCTGTAGCTTCTATCGATTGGATATTCTGGCGTTTTCAAATTTAGCGGGTTTTACCCACTAAATTAGCGATTTTTCGAAAAAGTCGTAGAGCAAAAGTTTCTAGATTTTTGATTGGGAACAAGTCCTCATTCAAACTTGTAAGCTATATCAACGCTTTGATACAAACAAACAGACAGACAAACTGACTTTTCATCTCATTTCCGGAAGGCGACTAATAATTTAAAAATTAATTATCTTTTAAACCAGTGGTCGGATTTTGCTCCAATCGCTTAAACTTTGCAGCTCTCACTTACACCTGTTTATCTCACGAACCAGGTGTGTTTCTAAAAGTCATAGCATAATTTTTTGGTAGTAAAAACTATACCTTTCGATCGGTATATAACTCGGTGTATAACTCGAAAATTTTCCATTCTTCCTGTATATATTGCTGTCGATTGTACTCGATTACAGGGTATACAAAAGTGTGTATGTGTGTTTGTATGAAATGTGATAGATAACACAACACTGATAAGCTAAACTAACAATAAATCTAAGTTATCAAGTAAATTCTTACCACAACACTCCTGTAGATCCGCAGCGCGAACTCTTGGTCCACATACTTGGCCTCGGTGGGAAACGTATACGTGTTGAGCCAATCGAGCAATGGAACGCTCATTCCCAAACCAATCTGGGCGTATTGTGGCGCATGAATGTGGCCATCACAGAAACCGGGGCACAGAAACTGAAACTCCGATAGACGCACTTCTGTCAACGACTTGGGATCGCAACTCTGGGTGGACAACCAGTTCTCATAGTCATTGCCCACGCCTATAATCTAAGAAGAACACATCCAATACTTGATATAACAATCATGAAGATCAATTTCGGTTCTCCATTTTACCTTTCCATCTTGAACAGCAACAAAGCCCTGCTCAAAGGACTCAAACTCATCGAAAGATTTGGTATGCACAATTGTTCCAAGGTATACGGTACGCATGATTACTTATCAACGTGCTTCTAGCCCCACGACGATCCAAATCGAAATGAAATACTTGATAAACAAGTCTTTGAAATGATTCCAGCAAGTCTCAACATTCCAAGTGATTGCCAACGACAATTGAATGCTGTCGTTGTGAATGGCAAACTATTGATTGTCGGCGGCTTAATCAATTTTAATTGAATTAAATTTCAAATCTGTTGTGTTGGTTATTTTGAGATGTGCACAGATATTTGGTTTGCTCGTTGTCTGTGAGGGGAAATCTGTGAAGCAAAACATCGATAGAGTAAATATAAACACATATTTCGTCATGTAGGAAAATATATATTTTTATAATAACAAATAAGCGATGCATAATAAATAAATTGCATGAAGTCATTTTAAACAAAAATCGATTACAGCGATCGATTATAAAAGCCGTAGCCCTGAAACGCCAGTGCTAACCGCAAACACAGATTACCGTTGGAACTCTCTCTCCCTCTCTTTCTTCTTATGTTTTTGACTTGACTTCAGTTTAGTCTGTATTGTTAATGCGTGAACGTGTCTTCGTTTTGTCTTGTATAAAATAAATAAAATATGGAACTTAAAACTGAATACAACTCGGAAGATGAAGACAGCAATGGAGAAGAGCAATCTGATCAGGAGGAGGAGATGGAGGAAGAAGAGGATGACGCTATGGACAGTGAAAACATAGAATCAGGCGAAGATGAGATTCCAGCGGGCTCTGGACACCCATATCCGACACCGCCACCAGATGTGGTTGCTAATATGTCTTTGGGTAATGGAGTAAAAAAAATTCATATTAAGAGTACAAAGTCCAAAAAGGAAAAAAATCCAAAAACCACAATGGCGTCTTCAAAGATGGCGACTGCAACAGAGCAGGTGAAATTGGTGAAGAAGGAGAGCACCGTTACTCTAGCTATGTCTGCCATAGAAGCTCTTTCCCAACGCCAAGGCTCGTCAGTACAAGCGATTGTTAAGTATATTAAATCCACCGGTCACGAAGTAACCGATGAACGTCGTTTTTCGAGGCTTGTGCTGAGGGCGCTCAAGGCGGCCGTCATCAAGGGCGACTTAACACAAGTGAAGCGATCGTTTAAGCTTTCCGAGGAGTCAAAGAAAAAATCGATGGCAGTTGAAAAAATGAAGGCCAAGAAGGAAAAACAGCTGGAAAAAGAGAAGCAGAAGAAAGCAGCGACAAAGGAGAGGACTGAACAAAAGACAAAGCAGTCCAGAAAGAAGCCGTCGGAGCGGCAAACAAAGGTTTGTTAATATTCCATTCCTTCCGAACTATATTTGATCAGTATTCATTCCAATTCCATTCCAATTACAGCCCAGCAAAAAGCCAACAAAACCAAAACTGGCCGCGGACGCCGGAAATGCTAAGGCGACAGCAGCTGCCGAAGCTCAGGCAGCACTCGATGAACCTGAAATGTCCGATCAAGAAGAAGAAAAAGCAAAGAAGCCAACTAAGCAAAAGAAGGAAAAAGTAAAAAAGGAGGATAATTCTAAAGTAAAGACGGCTCGAAAATCCATTGGCACACTGGCGCAGATTAAGGGCGTACAAAAGGTAACGGCCAAGTCAATTAAAAAGTTGGTCGCTGGTAAAAGGAACGATGATATTGATGATGTCGAATCTGCTGAGTACACGGATCTGGAGCCAACAGATTCCTCAACTCCAGTTAATGCCGCTAAGCAAAAACGAAAAGGCCGCGCCATCAAGTAACTTAATTTTTTTAAATGTATTACTTTAAGTTCTTGTGTGTTATTTAAATTTACTATCTTTAATTCGTATGCTTAATGTATTTTATGTTTCAAAGCTTGCACTTGTCCTATTTCCTTAAACATTACATAAACAAATAAATAAAAGAGCTTTTGCGCTTAAGCACCTGTAAAGATCTTTGCTACTCCGCAGTAAGTTCTTCCGCTTATAGCTGATTTGGCGCCAACTATCATCAACAAGCAACTAAACATTTATTTTTCTTTCTTGGATGCTATAACATTTAAATACGAATAAAGAGAGTTATTAAACATTAAATCAATAAAAAATTTAAATCAAATATTTACGTTTGCGTTGCTCATTTTTGCGCGTAAAGCTGCCACTCTTTTCGACAGCCACCTTGTTGTGCCATAGCTGCCACATAGTTTGACAATATCGAATATCTTCTCTCTCGCTCTTTACTTGTTGACTCTCTCATAAAATATCGATAGAAAATTGGTCCCATGTCATCTCTAATGAAATTAATTGTTTTCAAAAAATAATTAAAAATTTGTACTTAACAAATTCAAAAACCAACCAAATTCAAAATTTTAAAAAATAATGAAGTACATTTTAAAATTGGTTTGGTGCATCGACTCTTCACGTGCTAAAGTTTAGTAGGAAAATCTAAAAAAAAAATCTTAAAAATTCGAGAAAATTCAACAAAAATTCGAGTGTAATTTTCAAAACTCTAGCTTTAAAATTAAACAAGTTCCATTATTAACTCACGGTTTATTTTTTTAGTTATCCGTGGGACCTGAAGGTTGCCACCTTTTTTCTTGCCAAGCTTAGCCAGGTCTGCCACATTACTTTTTTACCGTCAGGCAACTTCTTTAGGCAGAAGCAAAGCGAGAGAGCAAGAGAGAAGTATTCGGAACAAAAACATTTACAAAACAATGTGAAATAAACTAATTTCGAAAGAATTCGTGGGCTTATCATGGCGCCTAATTTCTAAATTGCAGTATAAAACAAATTTATAGTGTTCAATGGCGTAATCAAATCTAATTGTCCTAAAATACGGCTTGGAGTATCCAAAATAAAAGTGTCTCACGCAATCTGCCAGTGGATTAACTCAACATCAATTGCTTATAAATCGCACGCATTGCAATCTTTAAAACGGGTTTTGCCCAAGTCGATTCTGTTTTGTTTGAAATGTAAGTATGATGAAATAAGCACGAATTCATTGCAAATGTTTATGTGGGAGGTTGAAGAGCCTCGACAACATACATATAGATGTATATAAGTGTGTACATATGTATGTATGTATAAAATAGTGATATTAGCAATAATTTATTTATAAGCAATTGACACGTACATATGTTGGGTTTTATACACGTAAATTCCCCACATCGAAAGCTTTCTTTCCGTAAATTAAAAAACAAAAGATAATGATTGCGCCAAAAGTGCAAAGTTATTATCTGATTCTTCATTCAGCAGCGTCGCAGCTGATCAAAACAAATACATACAAACACATGCATACACATATGTATGCGTTGCTTACGTTTTGTATAGAAAACGAAGAAACAGTGCCAACAACGTCAAAATGCGAAAAACAAACAGAAAACATGGGTCAATAATGAGCGAAGTGTGGCAATGCCAACAAGACTTTTCTATGCGCTGCACATGAAAACTGTAGGTGATGCAATAGGAATGAATATGCCGGACGAATTGTAGAGAACAATGAAACGGAAAGCTCTTTAAAAATACTTGCAAACTAGCGCGCTTGTGTCTGTTTCTTTGTCTGTCTGTGTGATGCCACAAAGCAGAACAAGTTATAAACAAATTTGAAAGGCAGCTGAAAACAAAAGCACAAAGTATGTGTAACATTGTATGTATAAGAAGCAAAGCGAAGCCAAACGCAAGTTAGCTAAATAAACAACATACATGTGTGCATACATATGTACATGTAGTTACACATAAGTATATATATGTACGTACAAATGTATGTATGCATGTGAAGACTGGGCCAAAGCGCCAGCGTCCCCAAAATCGATTTTTTTCGTGCCAGTGACACAATAGGCGCACAGCGCACAACAACAGTTCAACGGAAAACGTTTTGATTTAAGTTATCGCGTTTAACTTTAAAGTGTTCTTTGTTCCTTGTTGGTAAGAATATTAATTGCTTTAAATTTAAATACAATCTGTGACTTTATCGTAATATTAACAATGTGAAAATGTAAAAGAACAAGCGCAGCAAACATAAACAACAGTTTCAAGGTCGTTGCAAGCCAAAAGAGGCCGAGAGCCAAAAAAAAAAGATAAAATAGAATGTATACACATAAGATGAATGGCGCATTTGATGAAAATTTCAAGTAAAATTTGTTGTTTGCAATTTTCGATTGCTTACACTCGGAGATTCAAACCGTAACCGAGACCATAACCGGAACAAAACATTTTTATTATAACGTTCCAACCGAATAAACCGTTTAGTAACTGATTAATGCGAAACGGTTAGTTTCGGTTTAGACATAGGCGTTAACCGATTGAAAAATGTAACCGAAACTAAACCGTAACAGGAACACAACTTTTTTATTATAACATTCAAACCGAATTAACCGTTTAGTAACCGATTAATGAAAAACGCTAAGTTTCGGTTCAACCAGTCATCCAATAAAATTTCATTGTTAATGTGTAATCGTCGTTTTTGAAACTAATTTCGGATTTTTATAATTTGAATTTTGGTTTTTATTGAAACATATTTTTCTTGTAAAAATGCCAAACCTTTTTTGTGAACAAATAGAAAATAACCGGTAACCGTTACGAAACCGAAAACCAGAATTTAAACATAAACCTTAACCGGATCAAAACTTTTTTATTAGAACATTCAAACCGAAAAAACCGTTTAGTAACCGATTAATGCGAAACGGTTAGTTTCGGTTCAACCAGTCATCCAATAAAATTTTATTGTTAATGAGTAATCGTCGTTTTTTGAAACTAATTTCGGATTTTTGTATTTAATTGATTTTTGGTTTTATTGTAACTGTATTGGTCTTGTAAAAATGCCAAACCTTTTTTGTGAACAAGTAGCAAATAATCTAAGATTTTGCATAACCAAAAAAACAGACTTGAAACATAACCGAAAACCGTTTGATGCTGTGCTTACAGTTGGACTCGTTCCGTCTAAATGGATTCGTTCTTAAGCCTGTTCGACCCGAATCAGCCGGATGACGGCTTCGACGAGGAGCAGGAGCTGAATGGCAACAGCAGCGGCAGCAGCGAATTTGAAGTGGATGCCAATGCCATCAACAACATGAACAACAACAATAATAACAATAAGAACAATCTGATCTTTGATTTTGAACAAGGCGCCTTGCCGCCAGAGCCCCAACTGGGCAATGTGGAATACAAGTTGAAATTGGTGAATCCCTCAAAGCAGCGATTCGAGCATTTGGTCACACAAATGAAATGGCGCCTTCGGGAGGGACATGGTGAAGCCATCTACGAGATTGGTGTCTCCGATGCGGGTCATTTGCAGGGTCTGAGCGACAAGGACATGAATGCCTCGTTGACCACCCTCAAGCAGATGGCCCATCATTTGGGAGCCAGCACATCCGTGCTCAGGCGAAAGACCATTGCCGTGAGGCGATCCGTTGCCGAAGTGCTGGTCAGGAAGATACCCGATGACCAGCACAATATCGAGGTACGCGTTGCGGTTCTGGGCGGTGCCGATGCGGGCAAATCCACATTGCTGGGCGTGCTCACCCAAGACGAGCTGGACAATGGACACGGGCGAGCGCGTCTCAATATGTTTCGGCACATGCACGAGATTCAGTCAGGTAATCAGTTAATTAATCAACATCAACATCGCTTAACTTTCATCTAATTCCAGGTCGCACCTCTTGCATCTCCCATGAAACTCTGGGATTCGACGCCTTGGGCAATGTGGTCAACTACAAATACAATGAAATGATGACAGCCGAGGAGATAAGCGATAGATCAACCAAGCTGGTAACCTTTATGGATTTGGCTGGCCATCGTCGCTATATGCGGACCACAGTTCAGGCTCTCAGCGGCTATTCGCCCCACTATGCCATGCTTGTGGTCTCCGCTGGCAGCGGCTGCAACGACACAACCGAGGAGCATTTGGCCATTGTGCGAGCACTGGATATGCCCTTCTTTATATTGATAACCAAAACGGATATTACATCGCCGGATGCCACCGTGCAGGAATTGCGCACTCTACTCACAAACATTGGCTGCCGCAAGGTACCATTTGTGGTCACCAATACGGATGAGGCCATTTCCGCTGGCTCCAATCAGGTCTCGGAGAATATTGTACCCATATTTTGTGTATCCAATGTGACGGGCACTGGCCTCAATCTAGTCACCAAGTTTCTTTATGTGCTCTCGCCGGGCATCAGCAATGCTGAAAAGGATCGCCTCGAATTGGAGCCTTGCGAATTTCAAATTGATGAAATCTTTCGAGTGACCGACGTCGGCCCCGTTGTGGGCGGCCTTTTGGTACAGGGCGTGCTCACTGAGAATATGCCCATGAAAATTGGACCATTGCCGGATGGCAGCTTCCATGCAGTCACTGTGCACACCATACATCGCAATAAGGCGCCCTGCCGCGTGGTGCGAGCTGGGCAAAGCGCCTCGTTGTCGTTTACTCCAGCCCAGGAGCTGCCATCGCTGCGTAGTGGCATGGTGCTATTAAGTGACTCGGGCAACATTGATGAGCCTTATGGCACCTACTTCTTTCAGGTGAGTTTGAAGATCTTTGAGTATGCAATGCATATTTAACTAATTTCACTTTCTCTTTGTATTTTAGGCCAAGGTATCTGTGCTGTTCCATGCGACTGCCATATATGTGGGCTTTCAGACCACTGTGCACATTGGCAGCATACGCCAGACGGCAGTTATACGCGGCATCATGGGTGGCGAGAAACTGGGCACCAATGACTCCGCCTCGGTCATGTTTGAGTTCGTTGGCCATCCGGAGTATGTGCGGCCAGGCATGCGCATCCTGTTCCGCGAGGGCATGTCCAGCAAGGGCATCGGCGTGGTCACCCAAGTGTTTCCCGTCAACAAGACAACACGCGCCAAGTAGAGAACCCAATTAATAGAGAAGATGACACACAAGCCTAGCATTTCTTCTACTTCTTCATTGGATTATAGACGCTAGATTGGATTATGACCGCTACAGCTTAATACTTATTATAGATTATCAATACACATATATCTCAATTTGGATAGCAATGTACATATTACTTACAACTAGAGTTTAGTGACTTCGATTAGCATATATGCATTGAATTTGTAGCAGATCTTCTTTACTTTTAGTTTGAGTTCTGTGATTTTTCGTTTAAGCTCAACTCCAGTATATTTACATAATTATAAAGATATATAATGATATATATTTACAAAAAGTTACAGGCAACTGACTCTGTAGATTATTACACACTATTTCAAATTGAATAACATTTATTAATTTTCATTTTGCCCACGCATACTTAATAATAAAAAAAAACTAGACGATACAAATGCATACCTGTTAAATTTCGATTAGAATTACTTAATAATTAAATTATTTTTGGAAATAATCGTAGTTCACTGTTGAACAATTTGTGATTATTTAATGATTACGATTACAAAAAATCAGAAATAATCTAAAATTATCACAATTATACAAAAATAGTCAGATATAATCAAGAATAATCTTTTTAAATAGTTGGATTATTTTTGATTATTTCTGATTATTTTAGTTTTTTTTAGATTATTTTCGACTATTGAAAGAAAATCAAATTATTTTGAACAAAACAGTTTATTACAAAAATGTTTCTTCTTTATTTTTAAACTATACATAAGTTTCTTATACGTATTTAAAAACAATTTTTTGAATTTGCTTTATTTAAAACTAATTTTTCAAACAAAAAGTCAGACAAAAGTCAGAATGATTGAAGTATCTTCTGAATTAATATTAAAGAAAGAAGAAACATTTTTGTAATAAGCTGTTTTGTTAAAAATAATTTGATTTTCACTAAATAGTCTAAAATAATCTAAAAAAAACTAAAATAATCAGAAATAAGCCAACTACTTAAAAAGATTATTTTTGAATAAGTTTAGATTATTTCTGATTTTTTGTAATCGTAATCATTAAATCATAATTGGGCAAAACCGAACATAATCGTAATTTAATCATTAGTTCGACTTTTAAACAAAAATAATCTAATTACTAATGACGATGATTAATATTCATTACTTAACAGGTATGTACAAAAGTAAAATCCAAATCGACTTTGCTCAACAATTAATTTATTGGTAATAGCTCACTACGGATTACGGATTGGTATCCGAGTGTGCCTTATTGCTATTGGTAGTATCACTAGTGTGGGCTGGGACATTGGCTGGCCCTGCGATTTCCTCCGCCTTTGCGGGCACAGTGGATGTAAACCTGAAGAGTACGGGAATTTCGCCTAGCGTTGCAAATCCATGCAGCTCTAAGAGACGTATCCACGACAGCAATGAGTCCTTGGTGGAGGTGCCTGTGGCGCAAATGGCAAAGATGGTGCCGTCATCCTGCTGATGCACCGAACGCACCTGCCCCAATTGATTGTGTCGCCGTGGCGGCGGGCGTCCAAAGAACGGTACACCAATCTGAGAGACATCGTCCTCGTCCAGCTGACGCTCGTCCAGTTGAGCCAAGAACTCGGCATCAGCATCGGCACGCAGCGTAAAGTAATTGATGCGACGATTTCGTATCCATATGTGAAATGGACCCTCAATGTAGAGCGCCTTCTGCGGGGAGTGTTCCTTCAGTAGCTTGGCCTGTTCCGGGCTCATGCCGCTCACAATCCACGTGTCGTCGAGTGAATCCTTCAGCTCCTTGGTTTCGAACACATTTAGCTTGGAGCGCAGATCCACAGTGCACATGCGCTCCACAGCGAGCTTGGCGATCTCCAGCGTATCGTCGGGCACCTGATCGGGCAGTGGCCATGGCGACAGGTTCTTGAACTTGGGCATCCAGTACATCATGCGCCAATACTTGCGCAGCGGGTGTCCCTTCTTGCCGAACACATTGAGCAGCATCGCCTCCATTTCGTAGTCGGGCATAACGCCATAGTCCTCCATTTGTTCCAGCAGATCAATGATGCACTGCTGTTGCTTGGGAAAGTGCATGAACTCGGACTGGAAGACATTCGTTGGTATGAACTTGCCCTTGGGCATCACATTGATCAACGCCTTGTAGACTTCCAGGTCATGCTCGACACCAAAGTCGGGCATATGCTTCAGTGCAGCATAAATGAACTCCACATGGTTGCGTCGATGCACATCACGCTCCTCAAAGATCTCCACCATTGTCAGATAGGTGTTCTTGGTCTTCTCCTGCGCCGCTGCAAACGGATTACGTATGGCGGGCAGACTCTTTGAACTGCCGCCGGCAGCGCCAGCTCGTTTCGCATTGTTGTTCTTGCCGCTTCTTTTCGGATCTTCTGAATTTGCACTATCTGTCGTTCGTTGCTAGTTTCTCGTGAAGATCGTTGGCGTTTGCTGTCTGTACAGTGTTTGGCTAACGGTGCTATGCAATCGCAATACGCAGTGCAATTTGCGTATCATTTTTATTTAAAATTAACGAAATATAATTTAACTAAAATGAGCGATTATAAAACAACAACAAATGCATTATGCAGCACTGTCCGATAACAGAAACAGCTGAGCGGTTATTAGAAACGATACACACAATTGTCGATCAATATGCGATGACCTGTTATCGAAACCGCTTGGTATTTTTTAATGTGCTTACTTAATGTCATTACTTTTGTGACAGTCTGGCAGCACTCTATTGTGTAGAGCGAGCGGCGCGATATTTAAATGTTCATTTTTTTATTTGTTAATTCATATCAAGTCGTTAATATTTTATTTTGATCTTAATTCATTGAATGCCTGATAAATATTTTCAATTAATTTGGGAATCAAAGACGCTGCGTGACATTCGGACAATATAATATAAATACATATTTGTTTTATGGGATCGTAAATGCCTCTGTAAATTACACAATTTCTGATTTAAGTACATATTTTAAGTACTACATTTTATAGGCTTTCATAAGAGGTTTAATTTGGTATTCCATAAGGGTCATTTCGTATAATTAGAGACGTTGATGGACTCTCGCTTATCGAAAAACACCCTCATAGATCCATCAAATTCGCTTTTGAAGTTTGTTATGTGACGAAAAGTTACAGACCCGCATAACCGAATTTGTAAATGCTCTGTAATGTAGCTCATCAGCTGCTGATGTTGTGATGCTATTTAATGTAATTTTCGGTGGATTCCTTTCTTTATGATGCCAGCAAAATTCGAATGCGTTGATTGTGAGCATTGTCATTAAAATGAAATGTCAATGCAGCGGGCGCTTTGTGAGTCACTCGAAGAATTGTATTATTATAATTATGTTATGAGTAGAGAGCGCAACCCAGCTCATTAATTACCCAATCAGTTTTTCATATTCTATTTTCTTTTTGTTCTTTTTGTGGTAGCACTTAACACCACTTAACGGTAGAAATCAGTCAATTAGCTGGAGAGCAGACCACTGACCACTAAACGAGATCCAGAACAGAGTGAATGTTGCCTCCACACATAATTATTTGATGCCCGGTAGTTGCGTAACTCACACGTTTGCCCAACTTGGCTAAAAGCAACGACCGAGCCGAGACCCATGTGGCTAATAATTAGGGCAAGATACAGATACAGATACAGATACAGATTCAAATGCGGCAAAAAGATACATATGAAGATATAGATACAGATACAAAGTTGAATGAATTGTTGAATGTGTTGTTTTCTGATCATTTTCTCAATTGAAATATTTATAGCATTACTTGTGCATGATAAGAAATATATAAAACTCCGAGTTCTTTTTTTGGTACAGTCCCTTTGCCTTATTGATGAACTCACTCTGTAGTAAGAGGGGTAACCCCATTTATAAACAAAGGAAAAAATCTCCTTTATATTTAGTTGCTAAATAAATTACAGCTTTGAGTATAGATATACATAACAGTCTAAATAAATTTTAGAATATTCAAAAACAAATTGCCTTTGAGCTCAGATAAATGCAAGTGTATCTATCGATCTATCTATCTATCTATTTTTTTGTAATTGGATATGTAAAATGTCCATTTGTTGACACTTTAGATGCAATTGAGCTTCAGGCTTCCAGTATAATCTATATATCCATATAATGTCTATGTATATATAAGAAAGTGCTACGGTTGCTGGCAAAGGCAATTTGATTTTCTGATTTCGATGCCAGAGCGTAAACAATTAATAAAATCAAACAAAGAAGCTTTTTTATAGAAGATACCGTCGCTCATTATACAAATATGCACGTAGGACATGTTTATGTATATGTATAGATTTATTTGTTTTCTCTGTGGCTCTTGCATTCAATACACTTTTCAAATATTTGACGATAAGCTTTCGTCTGTAAGTACGTACTAAATTTAGGTATACACAGATACATACATACATACCCATGTATCTGTATCTGTGCACGTAGTGAGTGCAAGCGAAAATTGTGCAAATAATAAACTTCATATCGCTGCCAATTTTTATACTCTGTGCTCAGAGGTAAAAGGGTATTCACGATTTATGCAAATTAAAAATATTTAAGACTGGCAAAGAGACCATAGCCTACCAAATTTATTAATGATCAATTTAAAAGATACCATATTTTATATTGACTTTAATGTAAATCATAGGAAATTAAGTTTATTTTCAATTTATATCTCCTAGCTGACTCTAGGGTATTTTGTAGTTGTGTCGTTTAGATTGTTACGTTCTCCTTTGCTATATACTAGGCAAGAAATTCTACGTCTGACGTATGTACATACATACAGTCGAACTTCCCTAACTCGAATCACCATTATCCAAGAAAAAAGTTCGAGTTAGGGAGACTTCGAGTTAGGGAATTTTTTTTTTTAGTTCTTTAAAAGAAACTACAAATGCATTCAATCATAAATATATTTCAAATTGCAAATTTTTCTTGTTATTTTCAACAGAAAAGGATTCCAGTTTGTTCATGACCTGTTAATATTCTCAAAAATTGTTTTTTTCGTTCTTTTGCTGTATCCAGAAGAAGTTCCCGATTCAAATGTCATCATAATTAATATTTCATTTTTAATATAATGAAAAATGTTTTTGCTGAGATACCATATTTTTCAGCAACTTTAATTTATTTGGTCTACTTTCAAGTTCCTTAACTACTAATAAGTTTGAATATTTCCTTAAACATTTTTAAACATTTTAGTACACTGATGCGCTGACAAAGAAGTACATTTCGATCATCTTTCCTATAGCCATTTCACAAGCCTAAATAATTGTTGATGCAATATTCTATCATATTACATCTCCATATGTTAATGTACATCAATATTACATATCCAAACGAGCCGATAACAAAAGCATATAACAGAAACGAAAAAAAAATTCAAACTTTATTGGAGATTTTCCCGAAAAATTCGAATTACGGAAGTACGGGCCAATATTTTTGTTCGAGTTACGGAGAAATTCGACTTATGGAAGTTCGAGTTAGGGAAGCAGAAATGTATGAAATTTGCTCAGTAAACGCTTTTGCCACTCGATTTTGTTCGAGTTAGAGAAAATTCGAGTTAGGGAAGTTCGAGTTAGGGAAGTTCGACTGTATATACATATGTATACTACCTACTTGTGTGCATTTTGAACCTCGTCATTTATTGTTCTTTTCATTTTCATATCTAATACATAAAAGAATTAATTTTCTTGAACAATCTATGATATTATCCAATTTTCGTTTTTTAAATTTTTTAAAAAAGATCTTCAATAATAAATGTAAAATAATAAATAATTTGTTTTTATCTCTTTGCTACTTCTTTGCATATAATTACTATACCTTATCTTCTTGTATTTCTTTTGCTGTCTATATTCTCTTGTGATCCACAGTGACAGGAAGTGTAAGCTGATAAAGTTTTTCCTACCGCAACTTTTCATGTGAACTTGATACACATCCCGTGTATTTATAGCTCATAAAATGCAATAGTGAGTGGATGATGATTAAAATATGTCTAGTTTCATGAAGTACTTGGCGTCAAAGGAAAATATTTAGAAATTAATTTAAATAAATTAATTATAACTCATTTTCAGATAGATAATTATCTGAGTTATTTTATGTATCTGACACCTGCAAAGTGTACATTTTATTCGGCATAAAAAATGTGAGCTATCTTTCTGATTATTCAGTTTTATCGTGCGTTTACTTTGCATGTGTTTGCGTTAAATGCGCAATTATTTAGACAGGAAGTCAGCCAGAAAAACAAGAGATGCAAGATGCAAGATGCAAAAGGAAACCGAATGGAAGCCTGAGATGGATATAGACGGGGAAAATGCAAACAACGCAGACAGGCGCAGGGCGTGTGACAAAAACAAAAACAAAAACAACAACTTGCGAGAGTAAATGAAAAACCGAAGCGATGCATAACTAAAATAGCAGAAGTTAAAAATAAACAAAACAAAAACGCGCACACGCTGATGACAGACAAAGGGCAGAAGTAAGAACCAGAGACTAGGGAATGTGATGTGAATGTGGATTGTGGATTCTGATGTGGATGTGGACTGTGATGTGGATGTAAGTGAGGGCGGCGCACGCGTGTTGCCAACTACTTTGAAGTTGATTAGAGACAGATTAGAGGCAGAAGCAGCAGCTGAAAAAATTGACCAAAAAGAACTTGACAGCACGGGCCAAAATATTTGAGCAGCTGAAATGAAAATGTAAAGAGAAAAAGAGACAGACTAATAATTGCATTTGCATGTGGATTGTGATTGGATGTTGATGTATTGTACATAGATGTGGATTGTGTTGTGAATGCAGATGTGGGCGGCGTACGCGTGTTGCCAACTACTTTGAAGTTGATTAGCAACAGAGGCAGAAGCAGCAGCAGCAGCTGAGCAGCTGAAATGAAAATGTAAAGAGAAAAAGAGACAGACTAATAATTGCATTTGCATGTGGATTGTGATTGGATGTTGATAGACGTAGATGTGGATTGTGGAAATGTGGAAATGTAAACTCAAATAAACCAGACTAAGGATTCCAATTGCATGTGGATTGCGATTGGACGTTGATATGCATAGATGTGGATTGTGTTGTTAATGCAGATGTGGGCGGCGTACGCGTGTTGCCAACTACTTTAAAGCTCAGAGTCAGAAGCAGCAGCTGAAAAACCTGGCCCCAAATGTTGACAGCACGGGTCAAAATATTTGGGCAGCTGAAAATATGTAATGTAATATGATGCAAAAAAATAAGAATATAGTTGATTGAACAAACGATCGCCTGACCAACAACGCAACTGACCATATGCTGTCAGAGTGAAAGATACGCAGATACATCAACAACAACAACAACAACAACAACAGCAACATCATCAAGTATCTGAGCATCTGAGGGATAAACTCATTTGATTTTCCCTCTGCGCCGCGTATCACATTACGTTAATAGAGTCCATTTGTGTGTTGGGTTGGGCTTTAAATTAAAAGAGCCACAGCAGAGAAGAGAGAGAGTGAGAGGGAGAGAGCAACCACCAAGCGATGTCAGAGTTCAGTTGTGGAGAGGTCACCACCACACCCTAACTCATAACTCATCTGAACCCAAGTTGCTGCACAAAACTCTCTCAAAAAACTCTTTTGTTTGAGTTGCATTCAAATGAAAAAGCAAAAGAAAATACAACAATAAAAGCAGGAAAAAATCTTAGACAATATAAAAAGAGGCAATAAAAAGGCAAAAAAGAAATGTTGGAAAAAAGAAAGAAAAACCAGTTGGAAAAGCCGCCACGATCTACAATAAATGTCTATCAATTATGCTGGTCTCTCCACCGACTCTTTAGCCTCTCTATTGTTTGGCATTTTCCACTCGGCTGGTTTTTCTTTCGAGTCGAGTCGAGTCGAGTCGAGTCTAGTGACAATTGTCGCTAGTTTTCGCGTTCGCAATCGCGTTTTACGTTTATTTCTTAACCAGTTTGGGTGTGAAAAGTAACGGACTGTCTTTGAGATTTCCACAAGTGGGTCAGTTGTAGCACAAGTACGTGAACGAGTCTGTGTAGTAAGTGGCAAGTAAGTGGCAAGTAACTAGCGTGCCACATGCAATGCTCTTGCTGTCCCCACACATCGTGCAACTGACTAACTGACCCACTCACTCACTCACTCACTCACTCTCTCACTCACTCTCTCACTCACTCTTTGGCTGAGCATGCAACGCGCTCGTAAAGTTGCCACTTTGATTTATGCAACTGCCCTAGAAATATGCACAAACACAGCAACAATAAAATCATTCTAAAATTAACATTTAAAATTCTTGTTCTTAACATGTATTTTTGAAGTACATGTGTATTTATTAGAGTGATGTAATCCAAACTGTACATCGAATTTAATATTAAAATGTAATCGAATTGTTAACATACAAATATTTCCAAATAGAAAACGTAACTACAAATTACACGTGTAAATATTGAGTGTCATTTTGTCCATGACTTGGCTTCTAAATTAATTCTGCCTTCAAAATTTAACTAATTGCGATCAAATAAGATATGGGTATTTCCAGGATCGAGAACGCGACATTTGTACGTCTTTAAATGAAAAAAAAAAATTGTAAAAGCTGACATTTTCAAAACTGTTTTCTCACGTGTTTAATGCATTTTATCAACACTATTTTTATGATAAAAGACAAGCTTTGAAGACTTTTCGTTTTTTAATTATTTATAGAAAACAATGCATCGCGAACGCGACGAAAAATGTAAGTCATGTTTGACTTCATCTTGACAAATGCGAAAGTCTACGAAATGTGGCGAGTAATTTGGAAGAAAATACTCTCAAAATATAATAAAATAATGTAGTTTTCGATTTTAGAAATAATTTTGATAAGTTACTATCATTTTATTTATTTTACAAGTTTTATTAGTAATTTGTAACGCGACATCGCGAACGTGACAAGATTTCCACGTAGTTTTTCCAAGAGTTTGTTCATAAAAATTTCATTTTATATATCGAAAACAGCTTTTAAAACTTGTTTTAAATTAAACTTTCAATATATTTCTAAGAATTAAAATGGTTCACGTTACAATCTTACTGTCCTACTAAGTGTAATCGATAAAATACAAACGGTCCATTTTGGAAGTCAATTTTTAAGAAAATGGGAAAATAAATATATGGAAAAGTGAATTTATTCCAATGTAGAATCTATATCTTCATCCTATTGAATTTCTTCGAGCGTATATTGCTTAAATAAATAACTTGAATACATTTTTGGAAGAAAATTTCACAAGATGTGAGTTTTTGATCAATTTTACGTTTTTCGTCGTGGTGGACCTTTTTCTGGAAATGCCCATATAGAGTTTTAAGCAGGGACTGCAAATAAGAGTTATGAATGCTAATTTCAACTAAAAAAAATCAATGAGATGGAAATATGCTACAGTCAAATGGTATACATTACTTCATACATATATGACTGCAACAGAATATAGAAGAAAAAATGAAATATAATAAAAAAAATTCCGATCCTAAATTTCGTCCTTGAAGGATGCCTCATATGAAAGGTCTCGAGTCTTAGATCAAGAATAATTTTAAATTTTTGTAATAAAAAGTTAAGGAATATCTTTTTTTTGTAACTCTTAAAATAAAAATCAAAAAAACCTCATTTTTTATTTTTAATGAAAAAAATCAGAAATAGGTGTTATTTCACAACTTTCAATTAAAAATAAAATTTTAATGATTTTCTTTGACTTTTTAAATACAAATTAAAAGTAACTGTTATTTCGTAACATTAAAATATAAATTTGAAAACTTATGGTTAATTTGCAATATTTATTTTAAAACTAACAACAGTTACAGTCCTTGGTTTTAAGCAAATGGGTCGCCCTTGAATTTTTGGAAAATTCTAAATTTGAAAGCTCAAAATTTGGGATTTAATTAACTCGTTATTTCATAATTAGAATAAATCAACACTTAAATTTTGATTCTGAGAACAGCTACAAAGTTTCATAAGTACGACAAAACTGATCGAATATCCAAGCAAAATGTCATTTTGATCATCAATTTATTTAATTCCGTTCAAATACTTTTCGTCTCAAAAGATTGATTTTTAGACAAAGGGTTGACCCGGACTTTCGTTTTCCTGTGCATTGTACATACTATATGAGTATTCACACCCGATGAATATATCATCTTCAAGCTGTTGTCACTTTTTCGGCTATCAACAGATTTTCCCTCGACTGGCGCAACCCTTCCCCCCCCCCCCCCTTCTTCCACCCAACGGACGCGTCGGGCCGTGAATTATGATCTGGACACTGGTCATTTGAAACGGGCCAGCTGGTGGGTCCACTCCTGATACAAACACACTCGTAAGTCTGCTGCAGTGTCCCGAGAGACAGCAACACCTTAATTCTTATTTTTATTTTTACCTAATTGCGGTGGTCTGCTCTCCTCTCTCTCTCTCTCTCTCTCTCTCCCTCTGTTATCTATGCGCTTTCAACTGGACACTCTAACTGCAATCCGAGGCGCGTGAGATTTATGAGCTCTCAGACTCGGACTCAACTATTGCAATTAAGCGTGCACCAAAAAAAAAAAAAAAGAAAAAGAAAAGTCACATAGGGGACATACACTGTACATACACATATATATATATATACATATATATTTCAGCACGTATTTGTGTCTGCTCGAAAATAAAGATAAATGAAGCAAATTAGCAGAGAACAGAACAAGAGACAAAAAAAAAAAACTATAATTACAAGCAGGCAAGATGATCTTTTGTGAACCGGAACAGATACATACATACAAACATATACATATGTACTCTTGTCCTCTGATTGTTGTATTGGTTCTCAGATAGTACAGGTGTGATCTAATTTGAGCTCTTCATATCAGAATTGGATAATAAGAATTAAATATAAAAAGTAAACAGATTTATTGAATTTTGAAAACATATTCAAAAGAAAGTTGAAAAATATTACAGATCTACGTAACTTTTCTACATTATTATAATTATCATAAATAATTTAAAATAAAAAAAATGTGTATACCTTTTGATAAATATACGAGTATCTGTTGTTTTTCTGTCTACCAATAAATAGCAAGCTTTTTATTAAATGCATCAAAGTTGAATTTGAAATTTCTGTAAGTTTTGAAAACTTTTACATTAAATGCATATGATCATTAAATTATGATTGTCATCAATAAATTGTGATGATCATCAATAAATAAAGAGAAGAAAAGTATTAAAAATTTATTGAAAGACATCAATAAAGTGGAATATATCTAAGTGTGACTAAAGATACTTATGAAAAATAAAAAAAAAAACTTTGAAAGTTGACGTTTTTAAAATATATATTTAAAATTTAAAGTAGATTACCTTCCCTATAGAAAAATTGATTTATTTGAGACTTTGAAAGTATACGTTTTTAAAATACATATTAAAAATTTTAAACTGATTATTTTCTCTTTAGAAAATTTTATTTATTTGAAACTTTTAAAGTTTACGTTTTTAAAAATAATATATTTAACATTTTAAATGGATTACATTCCCTATAGAATAATATAAAAATATATATTTAAAATATTAATATTAATACATATATTTAAAAATTTAAAATAGATCACTTTAACTGTTCAAAATTTTATTTATTTAAAACTTTGATAGTTTGCGGGCTTTGAATACATATTTAAAATTTCAAATAGATTACTTTCTCTATAAAATAATATAAAAATATTAATATTAAATATATATAAATATTAAAATATATAATTATAATTGAAAATAGATTACTTTCCCTATTGAAAAATTGTATTTATTTGAAACTTGGAAAGTTTATTTTTTTTATATATATTTTTGAAATTAAAAATAGTTTACCTTCCCTATAGAAATTTGTTTATTTATTTGTTTACTCATTTATCAGTCAGTTTGAAAAGATCAAGAGCTTAGACTTTTTGCTTAATACATTCAGCTTACCCTTTATTATTATCTCTTTTATTTGTGTTGAGACAACCACAACCAGAAGAAGAAGAAGAAGAACGACGGCGACATCGACAATTCCGAATTCCGGTCTATGGTTTTCGGGAGCAGATGTTATTTTTGGCATCTTCTTACCCCACCGCCATTAGCCCCCATTTAAGAAAAAAACAAGAATTGCGTTCTCTCTCTCTCTCTTTCTGTCTTTGAGCCCGGCTGCAGCTCAAAGCCAAAACAAAAGGGGCAAAACACAAAAAAAAGCAAAGCACTTGTTCAGCTTGAGCTGCGGCTCAATAAAAATGTTCAAGGTGCGGAAAAGGGAAGCGGGAAACGGGAAGAGAGGAGAGTGAAAAGCGGGCAGATTGGCCACATGCCCCGGCTGTGTCTGATTCAGGTTTTGCTTTTTGGCGCACAAATTTAGCTCAACATTTGCAGCAGGTATTTTTTTTGTGAGCGCTGCTCTCGGAGAACGAACAGCAGCCGCACAAATTGGCGCAAAATTTACAGATGCCTCAAAGAGAAAAACAAAAAACAAGTGGGAAAGTCTGTAGTCGAGCTAACGACTTTAGGATACCCGTTACTTATTTAACTAAATTAAAAATATTTTTAATTGCATGCTTTTAGGCACTTACATTGCCTAAAAACTTAAATCAGCCATTACCAGCTTTCTATTTGTCCGATCTTGTTGCGTTTAAGTAAGATAATAGTTAATCCATGGATTTGCATAAACAATACATAATTTTCTTTATTTTATCTTTGTGATTTCTATTTTTTCCAGGACGATACGTTAGCTTTCAAACTCAAAAATCACAAAAATCGCCCATTTTCGAACTTATTAAAATCGCTAGCACCTAAACTGCTGAAACGATCTTAATACTGTTTGAAAAAAAGTTAAAGAGAATTGACTTACCTTTAATATGAGTGCTTGCTTGACCAAATCGGATAAGTAAAAATGGAAATATAACCAAAAGTGTTGAAATAATCTCAAAAGTTCGAAAAAATTTAAATATTTCGAAAACGCTTCCATAAAAAAAAATTTTAAGTGCCATTTTCGTGTTTAGCGGTCCATAAGAAAAAAATACTTTGATTCACTTTGCAAAAAACAAAATTTTAATTTTGTAAACTGGTGCTAGCAAAAAAATCCTAATACAGTCGAAATTCTCTAACTCGAACTTCCCTAACTCGAATTTTCTCTAACTCGAAGAAAATCGAGTGGCAATAACGTTTACTGAGCAAATTTCATACAATTCTGCTTCCCTAACTCGAACTTCCCTTACTCGAATTTCTCCTTAACTCGAACAAAAATATTGGCCCGTGCTTCTGTAAGTCGAATTTTTCGGGAAAATCCCCAATAAAGTTTGATTTTTTTTTTCGTTTCTATTTTATGCTTTTGTTACCGGCTCGTTTGGATATGTAATATTGATGTACATTAACATATGGTGATGGTATATGATAGAATATTGCTTTAGGAAAGATGTTCGAAATGTACTTATTTGTCAGCGGATCAGCTCAAGATTATTTACCATGGCACCAGCACGTGTATTAAAATGTTTATCTCTTTAAGAAATCTTTAAAATTATTTGTTGAAAAATTCAAAAGTGGACCAAAAAAATAGAAGTGGCTGAAAAATATGGTATCTCATCGAAAACAGTTTTCATTATATTAAAAAATGAAATATTAATTATGATGACATTTGAATCGGGAACTTCTTCTGGATACAGCAAAAGAACGATAAAACCTATTTTTGAGAATATCGACAGGTCTTGAACAAACTGGAATTTATTTTTGTTGAAAATAACAAGAAAAGTTTGCAATTTGAAATGTATTTATGAATGAATAAAATTGTAGTTTGATTTAAAAAACTAAAAAAAAAAAATTTCCCAACTCGAAGTCTCCCTAACTCGAACTTTTTTTTCGGATAATGGTGATTCGAGTTAGGGAAGTTCGACTGTACCTTGAAAACTGTGCGTGTTGTGACTTTTCGCGATTTGTGGAGACGAGAAGGGGCGTGAAAAAAATTATAAACAAACCAGCGTGGGGTTTATGGAAGTCTGTGTGCCAAATTTGGTAGCTCTAGCTCTGATAGTCTCTGAGATCAGACGGACAGACGGACATGGCTATATCGACTCGGCTGTTGATGCTGTTCAAGAATATATATAATTTATAGGGTCGGAGATGCTTCCTTCTCTCTGTTACATACATTGACACTCATACAATATACCCTTTTACTTCAATTTTAAGCAACGGGTATAAAAAGAAGGAGAGAGAATTGTTGTTGGTTGGATTTTATATCTCAGCTGTGCATAAAATTTATGATCTTGGCATGTCAGTGGCGAGGGGGAAAGACGCTGTCTGTCTGTCTGTCCGTCTGTCTGTTGGCTGCACTTTCGCCATAATTGCAGTTCGCAGTTGGCAGTTGGCAGTCAGCGCCCAGATGCCGCCCCACGCACTATAAATAGATATGTCGGCGGCCCTAATGTATCTGCTAGATACATTTTTAATGCATATACACAAGATGTATCTATATATGTATGTGCATGCCACGTGCATATGTTGTAATGCAACCAACACAAACACAAACTCAAACTCAGTTCAGTTTAATGAGCTCATTTATTAATTAGGCGAACGTGACGTCAACGGGACACAGATACAAAATTAAAGAGACAGCAATATACAGATAGAGAGAGAGAGCGAACACAACCCTCCACTGACTTTTGGCTTTTGTCTTTGTCTTTATGTCTCCGACTCGGGGCAATCCACGCGTGCCACATTTGCAGCGATAATGTTGCCTCATAATGTGGTACGTGGCCGTATCTATGTATCTACATACATACGTATCTATGCACTCATTTAGTCGCTAGTTCCCGATGACAAATTCACAGCATGTGATTTTAGCTGCAACGCAAGCTGTTTTTAGCGGAAGTCGCTGGGCCACAAAAGTAGCTCAACAGCAGGCTGATCACGTAGCTACCAGATAAAGATACATACACGTAGATTTATATGTACGTACTTTGTCCACAAATCTAACAATGCAACGAATTTCGACTACGAAATTGAAACGCATTTTCCATGAAAATGACGCATCCGATTTTGATGAGTTGCCATTCAATTTTCACACATTTTTGGCGCGAGGGTTGCTTTTTGCATAGAGGACAATGATGATTCCGATTGCGACCTGTGCCCAACCCCCAAATCACCAATCACCGCAACCCTTATTGCTGCATTTACTGTTGTTGTTGTTGTTCCTGTATCTGTATCTGTATCCGTTGCAGGTAGTTTGCCCAGTTGGGCAAAATTGAAATCCTTTTGCCAATAGGCGCGGCTTTTTGTACTTCTTTCTTTCTTTCTTCAGGCACTTAAATGACTAATCTTTGGCCCTGTCTGTCTCTCCGTCTTTGACCGTGGTCCAAGGAAAAAAAATAAAACCAGCTGTTTTCAAGCTGACTCAGCAACATTGCAAATATGATACATACACACATACAAACATATTGAAATACCTACATGCAAATCAAATTGAAACAAAAAAAAACAATAAAAGTTATTTATTTATCATTATTATTATTATTATTTTTTATAAAGTTAAGTACTTTTATTAGTTTGTCAAATAGTTGATTTAAAGAAAATAAAAATTTGATTATTTTAATTTAAAAAGCTACAGATACATTTAAATCTTTTATTGGCCTTTGAATTTATTTGATTACAGCTCTAAGAATAGCTTAAAAAACATTTATAAGCCCATTTGTGCTTAGTTATTTTTCAAAATAAAAATTATAATACTTGACACTTTTTCGTTTGTCACAACAATTGCTTGACATACTGTATGTACACACACACACACACAATCGTACATTCGTATTTTTTAATATCTATGTATTTTCTATGCCCGCTTTTAAACTCTTTTCACTTTCATTTTGTGGGCAACGCTTGAATAACCGCCTCGAGCGCGAAAGTGTTTTTGTTTTGTTTCTGTTTATTTTTTGTTGTCGTTTGTTTTTTGGTAGACACGTCTCAGCAATTAGGCCGTTTAATGCTGCATGAAACTAGCTTTGACCTTGAACTAGGGCCTAAACATCATCCAAATATCAAGCAGCAACAACAGTGACAATAACAACTAAAACCCTAATGTAATATTTACAAGATTCATACATGTATCTATGTTTTATGTGTGTGAAATACATAAACAAAAAATAAAAAAAACAAATTTCTAACCCGTTAACATAACAGCTTCGTTAACGTTAACAGCTACAGTCTCTTCTCTAGCCATGTTATTTAACAGCGGCTCTCTTAGAGCGCGCAGGCTCTCTTTGCCTGTTATATGTTTACAGTCCACAGGGTGCAATCATTTGCAAGGTAGAGCAAATATGGAGTTTTCTATTGGCGTCATTTATGAATAATTCACCTTAATGTTTTGTCATTATTATTGCGTTCATTGTGTTCATTTAAAATAAATTTAAATAAATAACAAGCTCATGTAACAGATAATTTATTTAAAATTTTTATATTCTTCACGTTGTGCATTTTGTTACTGAACGATATATACGACTTAAAGTTAAGGCGTGATAGATTTAAGTAATTATTTAATTTCCGTTAATATTCTCTACAGAAAGTTCCCAAAAAATAGCATCTGTAATAAATGAGCGTGACGTCATATTGCATTTGCGTCAACCTTACAGAGCTCTCTCTCTCTCTCTCTCTCTCTATCTGCTCTGTAAAAGAGAACTTGCTGTTATTATCTTTACATTCAGTGCGTTAACAGAGGCAGCAGACGTATAAAATATATTATGTTAGCAACATACGATTCAATCTTGTTTCAACAATTGAATCGTGCGGTCGTCGTCTCCGCATCCGCATCCGTGTGTGTTGTGTTTTTTTTTGTTTTGATGTTTGTACTCGCTCGTTCGTACCAACAACCTGAGCCAATAAAATACAATTTAATACAAAAACTGTGCTAATAGCAATTGAACAAATCAGTGCATTTCACTCGCAACAGATTGCAATTTGCAGCCAGCCACATACACATATGCAATTTGCAATGCTCTCTCAAACGGTACGTGACTTTGCCGCTACCTGATTTGTGTGTGTGTTTTGTTTGTGTTTGGCAAAGAAGAAATTGTACAAAGAAAAGTTCAAGTGAAAGCTCAACACCAAAAAAAAAGAGAAATAAATAAATAAAACTACAGAGAAAACGTAAAAAAAGAAAATATAAAACAATGGGCACTGGGTATCAGCTCAATCCAAGTGAAAGAAAAATTCATGAAAATATGTGGTACACAAAAGTGGCACCTGTGGCGATATTATCGCAGCCACCCCCGCCCCCGCCAGTCCGACCGGCGATGTCCTCTCCTGCGATTCGAGGAATTCGCCGCAATCTTTTCGGCAGTCCCGGCGATGGTGAAATTGATGCAATGTTATCCACGCAACAGGAGAAAAATCTGGACTATCTGAAAAATCGTTATAACATCGATTTAAGGGAAACTTGCAATCAACAACAACAACAACAACAACAGATCTCAGCTTTGAACAAAAGTGACAAAAGTGCAACAGAGAAACACTTTGGAGCTTCAATGCCGTATGCACGCCTGCAAGGCATTAAACGTAAGTTTCATCCCAATCACCTGATTTTAGTCCAACGGGGGTTGCTGTTAACCAAACAACCCTCGTCTATCTTTAGCAAACAACCCTCGTTGACGTCACATTTGTTTTCTTCTACTTCTTCTCTTTTTTGTTTTGTTTTGCTTTTCTTTCCGTTTTTCTTATTTCACCCAATTTGATTTGCTTCTCATCTTTACTTTTCGCTCAGGTGCAGTGCCCTAAAAATTGCCAGTTCCGAAATTCAATAACCTTTCGTGTTTCAATATTTGCACCACTGTGTGCACACTGGTTTGATGTTATTGTTTAGCTCTGTTCCTTTTTGTTTTTTTGGCGCTAAAAACCTTCATTTGATTTGAGTCTCGTGTTTTTGTAGTTTTGTTTTGATAGTCGTTTGCTTTTTGCGTCGTTTCTTAACCATTTTTGTGATACGTGCAAACACACACATACACACGCACTTTCACACATACACACTTGCTCTCGCTCTCCCCTCTTCTCTCTTTCTTTAACTCGCTCAGTTGACGCATAAAGTTTAATTGATCAACGACTTCGATTCGTTCTCGTTCTCTGTCTCGCACTTTATTTCGTAGTATCTGAAAATAATGCAAAGTATTTGCAGTTATCGTATTTGTTGTTTGTCTCCATTGCTCTTCTTCTATGACGAAAAGAAACCAGCTACAAAAATGCCATCAACAACAACTACGAACTACGAACTGAGCATAAAGATAAAAAAAAACACACACAAAAACGATTGAATAACAACATTGACGTCGCGACGTCGACGTCGACGTCGCTGTCGACGCTGGCTGCGTAGCTCAATTGACAAAATATATTTTTCGCGCCAAAAAAATATCTCTTGGATGCGAGAAACATTAAATTTAGTTTATGCATAAAAATAACACTAGAAAATAAAACAAATTTACAACTGATTGCGTCAGTGAACGCAGCTGCAGCTGCAGTTGGCAAGCAATTAATCGAGAGGCCTCAATTAAAATAAAAATCACTGTCAACGCTTTGTGTTGTTGCTGTTATTGCTGTTTGCATGAATATGCATAAGAATATATGTATGTATGTATGTATGCTTGTATGCACAGGCATGAAAACAAAAAATCGGAATCAAAGAGAAAATTAAAACTTGGCACACGCCTGCGAGCGACTGTACGTTGATGTTGTTCTTGCTGTTGTTGCTTGGCAGCCGCACCCACAACGACAACGACGACGACGACGACAATCGAAAACATCGTCGTCGACTCTTATACACGCCTTGTCAGCCCACTCACACGCTCACACAAGCACACATGTGTATATTTGCACAGCTACAGTGGCAGACAATCGGGCAGGCTATAGTCTGATCGTAATTTGCTCTGCAAAGAGAGCGCGAGTCGCGCTGAGAGTGCGAGAGCGAGAATGGGAGAGCGTAAACGTATGTAGTTCTTTGCTGCTGTTGTTTGTTTCCATTCCATTGGCACACGCGGTATATAGAATGTTGTTTTCTTTGAGGTTTTTTGGCGCGAATTTGTGATTTTTATTTTTAGTTTGTCTCCACTGATAAGCATGTTTATGTGTATGCGTATGCTTATGTGGGCTACTGTGTGTGCGTGTGCGTGTATGTGGGCTGCGTATGATGTTGTTTTTCAAAACTCGTCGTGAAGGTCACGCACTCGTTACGTTACGCGTAAGGTACAGCAGCGTTTGTATCTGTATCTGTGTCTGTGTCTGCGACTTGTGGCAGGTCCAACAAATTGTTGCGTCAAATTCGTCATACGTAAATTTGGAATATTTTTTAGAATTTTATAACACAACTTTCAAATGTTCTATTGATTAGAATTGATAACAATAATATGAGAATATAGTAATTTATCTTTTCATTGGACTAAGATCTGATGATAAATTATATATGAAGATCCAAATATAAATATTTCGATTAATATGTCCATGTACAGTTGAATATATTTAAATTCAAATTGTTGTTCAGCGCATATAAATGTTATGTAATAATTTACATATTCAAAGATGTCTATTATAGATACCATGATAAAATATTCGAATTTATTGGCTGGAAGCTTTCGTAGCTTTCGTATACATTTAAATGTAAATTAATACTTCCCAAGAAATATAAAGTTCATAAAGTATTTTAATCGTATAATCACAAACAGTTAAAAAGTTTTGCTCTATTTATTTGTTTGTGTGTATGTGTATCTGATAACACATACACACATATGTAAATTTGGAAAGTTTTTCTTATCGTTATATTTAGTTAATAGTTTTCGCGTTCTCGCTCACGTTTTGAAAGATATTTGTGCCATGTTTTGGCCACCACTGTACTTAACAGTTAGAGAGGCATTTGTTTTGCTTTTTTATTGTGTTGCTTGCGCTTTTGGCTTTTTGTTTTGCTTTGGAGTTTTTTTTACCACGCCCCCAGCCTGAATATTGGCAGTGGCAGCCAAAGCTTATAATTATGTATGCAGCAACTCTCACGGCCTCATAAATACTCAAAGATACACATGCAAACATACATACAGCATATGCATATACATACAGCTGTGTTCACAAAAATAGCAGTGCAGATGACCGGCACCTTTAAGACCGATTAATCCTATTATAGATACCATTATCGGACAAAAACTTTTTATAATTGTTAAAAGTATTTATTTTCTCATAACTAACCATATTTTTTTTTTTAATTTAGTCGATATTTTTTTAGTTTTGATGATTAATAAGAAAAAAAATCGCTAAATTGTGCTGTTCACTGAAATAGCAGTTTTAACAAAAAAAATGGAAAAATCGAACATAACTCAATAATTATCTTAATAATACTTGAGAACATTTTGGTTATGCCCTAACACTTGGTTCTAGATGCATTTTTGGCTATTACAGCTTCGCACCTACGTAGCATGGAGTCACCCAAGTCCTGCCGGCGCTTGAGCGGAATTTTCGCCCTTTTCTCTTCAACAACCTGCCAAATCTGTGACTTAGAAGACCCAAATCGTTTTGAGACATTGCGTCTGATGTTCCCCTATAAGTTTCAAGTGGAGTTTGGGTCCAGGGACTGAGCTGGACATGGCATTCGATCGATCCTTTCCTGGCAACGCCGGTTTTAGGCCGGATTGCTGGTGGATTTGGATCGCTATCCTGCTGGAATGTCCAGTTTAAGGACATATTCCAACTGGCATATGGCAGCATAACATTCCTTAACATATTGACGTACCGATTTTGGTCCATAATCCCCTCGATCAAATGTTGTGAGCCCATACTGACTGCTATACGAAAACAAAACCCATACCATGTGTGAGCTGGCCACCGTGCCAAACACTCTTGACCGTATGATTTGGAAGATTCTCCGCATTGGGGGTCAACTGACACACTGCCTAGAGTCTATTCCACCAAATTAGATCATTTGGACTCATCTGTCCAAAGGATATTACGCCATTTTGATATTGGCCAGTTCACACATGGTATGGGTTTTGTTTTCGTATAGCAGTATGGGCTCACAACATTTGATCGAGGGGATTATGGACCAAAATCGGTACGTCAATATGTTAAGGAATGTTATGCTGCCATATGCCAGTTGGAATATGTCCTTAAACTGGACATTCCAGCAGGATAGCGATCCAAATCCACCAGCAATCCGGCCTAAAACCGGCGTTGCCAGGAAAGGATCGATCGAATGCCATGTCCAGCTCAGTCCCTGGACCCAAACTCCACTTGAAACTTATAGGGGAACATCAGACGCAATGTCTCAAAACGATTTGGGTCTTCTAAGTCACAGATTTGGCAGGTTAGGTTGTTGAAGAGAAAAGGGCGAAAATTCCGCTCAAGCGCCGGCAGGACTTGGGTGACTCCATGCTACGTAGGTGCGAAGCTGTAATAGCCAAAAATGCATCTAGAACCAAGTGTTAGGGCATAACCAAAATGTTCTCAAGTATTATTAAGATAATTATTGAGTTATGTTCGATTTTTCCATTTTTTTTGTTAAAACTGCTATTTCAGTGAACAGCACAATTTAGCGATTTTTTCTTATTAATCATCAAAACTAAAAAAATATCGACTAAATTAAAAAAAAAAATATGGTTAGTTATGAGAAAATAAATACTTTTAACAATTATAAAAAGTTTTTGTCCGATAATGGTATCTATAATAGGATTAATCGGTCTTAAAGGTGCCGGTCATCTGCACTGCTATTTTTGTGAACACAGCTGTATGTATGTATGCGTATAAATATTTATGTTATGTGTTTTGTTTGCGTCGTCGTCGTCGTCGTTGTTGTCGTCATTCCTGTTTTCATCGTCGCCACGCTACACACACATTTTTCGTAAACAAAACGCGTTTTGTTGTCGTCTCACCGTCCTATCTGGCGCGGATTTCATAAGTTCTTTCTTGCTTTCTTTCCTTCTTTTCTTTTGTTGTTGTTGCTGTGCGTTTCGTTTGTAAATAGTAGAAAGCGGTGTAAGCGCATAATGAATTGGAAAGCTTTAGCAGCCAGCGACACAGCTGCGTGCTCATAACTGTAAATTACAATGCTTGGAATGACAGCGAACACCGCGACTGCCCCCTCCCCACCCGCTCATTACAGTTGCCACCCGCAAGCACAGTTACCCAGAATATGTTGTATGTATGTACATGCCACCGCGTTCTTGTGACCGCTTTGCTTGAAGCTTTGTTGTCGCCGGCTTATAATTTACCATAACTGTAAAATGCCTTACAACGTTGCTAGCGTAGTCGCTTCTTTTTGTCTGCTTCTTTTTGTCTTCTACTTCTGCATTGCTTGCTAGAGATGAGAAGATTCAGATGTTTCATATTTATCTATCGATAGTATTAGTTAGATTAAAATTCAACTTTGCATGCATGGTTGTCACAATTGGCGTTTTTGCGTCAAAACTGGCTTTTTTTTCAGATTTGGCTCTTTTTTTCATCAGTTCAGGATCAGTTATTTTGTATATTTTTAGGTTGAAGTACATATTTAGCTTTATTTAATTACATAATCACTAGATTAAGATGAAAATGTAAAATGGCTCTTTTTTAAGTCAATTTGGCTCATTTTTTGTTAGTTTTTGGCTAAATCAGATATTTTTAAGCTGCAACCGTGTTTGTATGCAAATTGAAGATATAATAGAGAGAGAACATTCACGATATTCGCTCAGCTCTAACGTCAGCTTACAGCTTTTTGGGTCAATGTGTTGAAGCTTTTATTTGTGTCGACATCTTTTGAGCGAGAGACGCTATGACTAACCGATTGAGACTAGACAAGAACAGCAACAACAAGAGCGTCGCTGCAGCTGTGCTCCTTTGATGTTTGCCATGATTAAAGAAGAGAGCTCAAATGTTTTGCGCGCTCTGATAACAAATGCGAGTGCATTGTTGTTGTTCTTTTTGCGCTGTCCACTCTGATGACACTTATCGGCCAGGTACAAACAAATGTGCATGCATATTCAATATATTTACAATTAGATGATAAGAGAAGCTCGTTACTCGAGTGTGTGTGTGTGTATCGATAATTACACACACATATGCATAGCCACATTAATTTACTTTACTTTGTTTGCTGCATTTGCAGTTGCGTTGCTTTCGTTTGTCGTCGCTTTCCCTTTTCCTTTAGCACATCTCTCGCTCTCTCTCTTTCTCACTCTCTTTGAAGGTCAAACGACGTTTGCACTTTTGCTTTATTTACTTTGCACATTTGTTTCTAATTGTTTTTCTCTTTCTTTTGCTATTTGCAGGTACTTACCCGGTACGCAAAGCCAACACTGCAATTTCAATTTCGAATGTGCCAAAACGTATACGTGATAATCTAAGTAGCGAAATGGGGGCAACTGAGGGGCAAAAGGAGAAGGAAGTGGAGCAGCAGCAGCAGCAGCAGAAAGAACCAGATGAAGATGAAGAAGAAGAAGATAAAGTTGTAGAAGAAGAAAAACAACGGCAATAATTGATATTAATTGTAAAACTTTTATTATTTAAATTTAATTTATGTTTTTTTATATGTGTATATTTTTGTTTAAACAAAACCAAGACTTGACAGTCCAAATTATTGCTTAAGCTTTTGTTGCAAAGCACAAACACACAAACACACACACAAATACACACGCACACTAAAACAAAAAACAAAAACAAAAAAATGCGCCACGCGTGCAAAGCCAAACGTAATTTTTGATTATTTGTATTTTTTATTATTATTATTAGTTATTATTATATTGGCAATACGTAAAATGTAATGACATTACTTAATACTATTATAATGACTTTGACTTTTAGCCACAGTTTTAATTAGTAAAAATATAAAATTTAGAATTATATTAGCTCGACTCACTGTGCATCTATTAGATACATAGATACTAATTATAATCGACCCCTACCCCAAACCCAATACCAATTTCAAAGCGTTCTCAGCGTGTTTCTGGCTTTTTGATGCACGCGTGTGCCGAAAGTATTCACAATTTGTCATGATCTCAATTAAAGCAACAATTTATTAAATTATTATTTTTCGTCTAAATGTAATTTAATTGAAATTATTGTATTTTAAATTCTACACACTCTCTTACACACAAACACACACACACACTTACACACAAACAAACACTCACACACAATTACATACACAGTTTAAAAAGTACAATGATTTAAATCTTGTATTTATTGTAAATTTTTCTTCTTATTAATTGACAATTCCATTCTATACTTGTTTAATTTCGAATTACTTTAAAGTTAAAACTGTATCTTAAACTCTCTGCTTCAACTGTGTATATTGGTAAGAAGAAGTAGATAAAAAAAAAAACAAAACACAAACTGTGCATATTTCCTTAAATGAAACTAAAAAATTGTAAAGCTTACACAATTAATACACAATGAAATTATGAAAACAAAACAAAAAAGTTTTTACTGTAATTTTTAGCAAAAATGAAAATAAGAAAAAAAAAAAAGCAAATGAAAAAATTAAACAAAATACAAATGCAAAGTTAAAATTTAAAAGCTTTTTATTTGCCTAAGACGGCGGAAGTGGGCGGGGCACTTGATGGCGTGATTTTGTTTGAAGCGTAAAGAAAATCAGAGGCGCCGGAGAAGAAGAAGAAGAAGGAAAAGCGATGAGTCAGCGGAAATCTATTTACGAATGGAATGAGGCAACCCTAGGCAAAGGGCAACAAACACTGCGATACAGTAAAATACCATTAAGAGCAACAGCTGAATCATTAAGGGATCTAACTGGATCAAATCTACAAATCGTGTTAAGATATTCTCTGCACATTTTTCAATCAAATTTAGATACATTCTTTTTATTAGAGTATTTAACTAATAAATTACGTGGATAACAGAATGGAGAAGTTTGGAATGCGAGATTTTCGAAATTCGACTGAAAAAAACTCCGTATTATAGTAAGATGAACCAGAAATTTGATTAATTAGCTAATAAAAACTTAGTCTACTTGATTAGATTTTTTATATAATTATTTTATTTGTTGTTTTATTTTATTTTTCAATCAAACTTAGATAAATTTTTTTTATTTAAGTATTTTACTAATAAATTACGTGAATAGATTGAATGGAAAAGTTTAAAATGCGAAAATTTCGAAAAATTACTGAGAAAAGCAAAAGAAATTTGGCTAATTAGATAATGGATTACAATATAATTATTTTATTTGTTGTGGGCGCCTTTGGCTTAGAGAACTAAGTTTTTAAATGAGCAGATACTACTTTTTTATTTGTTTATATTCTTTTTCCTGAAAAGTTGCAAAAAAAAATCCAATACTTTTCTTTAACAGAAACGGATCTTATAATTAGTTGAATGGTTAATTTGATGCTTTTGTGTTTTATTCAGATCTTCTATTAAATATACCTTAGATATTTATTTAACCATTTTGTTTGAAGTTAGTATTAGTAAAGCTTTACTGTAGTTACACAAACAAACACAAATTGTTGCCACACATTGTTGCCCGCAGACATTTGAGAAAATGCTTTCCAGTTGTAATGTGTAGCCTGTGGAGTGGAGTGGGCACTTAACATTAGATTGGCTGTCACTTCCGGCAGGCCTTAGGCAAACGACGACGTCGAAGTCGGCATCGGCGTTGGCGTCGGCGTCGGCTTGATGATGATTGATGCTGCCTCCGTCGAAGCCACTCAGCTGGCAGCCACTCTCTGCCACACATGCACCCTGTGCCTAGATACACACATACACATACATATGTAGATGTTTATGTCTATCATGCAGCTATAGACATTGTATGTATGTAAGTGCTTTCATTAAAAAAACGATCCAAATTCTAGTTGGACTGGAATGGAAATTTTTATCGTTCAACTTTTTGCATATATCGAGCCCTATTTGCGACAATAACGTATGCGCCATTTTCCGAAATTTTTTTTTTAATGCAAATGTGTTCATTAATATTAATAGTATCTACACTCAAAATATTAAACTTTAATTGTTTATATTTCCGGAGATATTGGCCTGTCAACTATAACGTAAGCGACATATGACACGAAGAAATCAACTTAACGAAACCTAAAAACCTTTCTCCTGTAAAATTGAGTTTTGGCGCATACGTTATTGTCGCAAATAGGGCTCGATATTTTGTTACTTTGTAGGCTCAATTTAAAAGAAAATTTATTGAATGAAAAATCGATTTTAAATAAGTAGTATTATTCAAATGCGAATACACATGAAATCAGCACAAGGTTCTTCAACGTGTTTGGGCTGCAACAAAGCTAAGAGCGCAATGAAGAGAGCGAACGAGGTGCAGCGTGTGGGCGACAGAGAGCAATTGCTTACAATGCAGACACATTTATATGTATGTATGTATATGCTCTGCGCTCACAAGAGACGTGCCGTTAGTTGGTGCGCTTTTGATCCAGTTATTTGCGTAATGCATTTGTCAAATTCGGTTCAAGTGATGGCGCATTTGCTCTCACGATTCAGTCTATCAGTGCCTGCTCAATTACTATATTGGGCCCACTCTTTTAGCATTATTTTTAATAAATTACGATGAACTAACAAACTTCATTCAGGTCTTTATCTTTTATCTTGCTTAAATGATTTTTTTAATTGAGCTAGATAAAGATTACCATTGTTGTATATAAGCTATATAAAGGGGTGATTGAATATTTGTTGCGGTATTTAAGTTTCTTTTATTGAAGACCTAAAAGCTTAAGATTTTTACATACTATAAAATTACCCTATTTGCTTTTCACTTGAACGATATTCAGAATATACATTCATCTATAATTTATTACATTCGTAGATACACACACAAACATGTGTATGTGAGTGTGTGTGCGATAATGGCATTTCGCAAAAGTAAAGTAAATTACATGCCATGCATTTTGTAACAAGCATGTCCAACATATTTGCCCATTTAATAGGCCTGGCCTGGTATGGTTATTAGCATGCAATTTGAAGATTTTTAATGTCGGCACTCGTAATGCAGTCACACATACACGCACGCACACACGCACGCACACACACACAGTCACACACGCATGCTTGCATGCAAACAGCCATAGAGCACAAGTGATTGGAAGTACGAGAGAGTGAGAGAGGGATATTTGCTTTACACTCAGTCGCATTCGCCGCATTTTCGTCTGTGTTTTGAATTTTATTTTCTTTTTCTTTTTTTTTTGTTATTTTCATTGGAACCACAATAAATTCAAAGCCCCTAGCAACAGTAACAGCAACAACAACAATTTATGGCGTTGACTTCGTTGATTTGTTGCCATTTTTTTTTGTACTCTTGCCGTAACGGTAAAGTCAAGCTCTGGTGCCATTAAAATTGTGCAGCGAGTGAGCGAGAGAGAAAGAGAGGGAGAGGGCGAGACAGATGGAGATAGAAACATTTGTACGCTTTGTTTGTCGTTTTTCTATTTCTTTGGCTTTCACATATTTGCAACAACGGAATTTGCGAGAAAAACAGAAATCGCAATAAATAATGGCAATTTTAATAGCGTTGCGTTTTTTCCATTAATCATCATTAATGTCTGAAGAAGATGGTTCAAAGAGTGCAGCGGCTGGAAAAGCGTGAAAAGCAAGCCAAGGCCACAGACTTGGCGCAATTGGAATCAATCAACCCTACAGCAAGTTAACCCTTCGTCCACCCCTTCAACCAACAGATTGAGCTAACCATACACTCAGAAAAATCACAATTCCAGAGATCTTAAAATAAGATTTTTCTGGGATACTTTAAGCAAGAATCAGTTGTGAATTCTAAAGTCACAATAATAACAAACTTGTAAAGCAAAACCTTTTTACACGTAAAAATCACATATCCAATTTTGTGACGAACAATACTAAATTGAACATATAAATTATTTAAAACATAGCAAATTTTTAATTTTTCCTGTACCCTTTGTGATGCTTTCGTCACTATCAGTGATAAAACTTATTCAGATTGTTTCATACTTAATAAAATAAACTGGGGATATTCAAGTACAAACTATCTCAATAGTTAAAAAGGGCTCTGAAATTCCAAAACTGGGATCCGAAAGCTTATTTTAAGTTCGCTTTTCGCAACCCCAGACATTTTAAAATTCGATTTTCTGCGATACTTTAAGCAAGAATCAGTTGAGAATTCAAAGTCACAATAATATCAAACTTATTAAGAAAACCTCTTTACGACGTAAAAGTCAGATATCAAATTTTGTGACGAACAATACTAAATTTAACATATTAATAAAAAAAACCAATTTTAAATTTTTAATGTACCTCACACAGATTGCTAAATACTTAATAAAACAATCTTATAATATTCAGAACAACACTTAACTTAAGATGGCATATTTTTTGCTCAGTGTATGAATGCAGGGAATTCTCTAGCTCAGTGGAACTACTCAAAGCTGCGTGTCTGCCAACGAAAAATGTACGTGAGGTCACGCTGAGAATAAACTGAAAGTCGGAGCTGCCCGATTCCGAATCCGATTCCGATTTGCTCTAATCTGCTGACCAAGTTGTGGCCAGCAGCAGCAGCCGCTTCGCATGATTTCCTTTAGTTGGCATTACTTGCGGCCAACTCTCTGGCAATTTCAGAGCCCAGTCCCAGTCCCAGTCCCAGCCAAGTCAACCCAGCCAAGTCGAGCCATGCCAATTTGCGGCAAATCAACATCAACAACAACAACATCAAGTCGTAGCATGGGGCATGCAAAGCACTTTTCGTTTTCAGTTCCCATTTCGTTGATTGTTCCCACAATTTTCGTACAATGCTGGAAAATGTACGTGCTCGTTCGTTGTCCCCTGGCCTCGCATTGTACTTTTGTTATTATTGTTGTTGTTGTTGTTACTGTAATTACCTAAAAAAAAAACAGAAATCTGAAGAAAAAAACGAGAAAAAAAAACTACAGCGTGAAAATTCTTTTCAAATGGCACACAAAGGCGAAGGCAGACGTTGGATGAAGTACTACGTAACTGACAGACTTGAAAGATCTCTCAGATCTCTCTCGCTGTAATCGTGCACAGACACACATTTTTAGGAGGAGTCAGCGACAGAGTCGGGACTGAGCAGCAGTAGGAGTAGGAGTAGATGTTGAGGAGATGTAGCATAAAAGATATGCCAGAAGATCACGTACACGTACCGCTTGAAATGGGGGCGTCATTTACATGGGGGAGCTTAGAGCGTGAGGCCAACAACGGATCAGAGCAAGAACAACAACAACAACAACAATAACATCGGTCAGGATCGTGAGCGTGTGAATTAAAAACCCTAATGGATGAGGAAGCATAGGCTGAGATTGAGACAAGTTAATAAAGATGCACCTATAGAGAGGATCTATTATATCCTTTTAGCAAAAATTCCAGCCAAAAAAAAAAAACAGATTAATATTGTCTTTAAATGTATAGACTTGAAAAATAGCGCATATCAAATTTTAAAGATGTTACTTTAAAGTTTCTCGTGTTAATCGGATCTTGAAATTTGAAAACTAAGGAGATAAAGTATTCTATAATTCAGACGTACTAAATTTGAATAAAAAATATTCTACAAGCAAAGCTCACACAGTGTCCAGAGCTCCCAAAGTTACAGATTTAAAGAAAGAAAAAACAAGTTGCAAAGGCTATAGTCGAGCTCCCGACTAAGGATACCCGTTACATATTTAAATAAATTTAAAATATTTTTTATTGCATGCTTTTAGGCACTTACATTGCTTAAAAACTTTAATCAGCCATTGTCACCTTTCTATTTTTCCAATTCTGTTAAGATTTAGAAGGATAATTTATAATAATAGTAGCTAACGTTAATTAGTTAAAAATTCCTAATATCTTGAAAACTGGGCTTTTTGCGTGGAGCTATAGAAGTGTGTGTCGAGATGCTTCATTCTCCCTGTTACATACATTTCAACGATATTGTATTCGTTATTGTATAGTCTTTTACTTATTTTGTAAGTAACGGGTATACAAAACTTTGCCAGTGTTGCACGCCAGCAAAAAACTGCAATACCAAAGTACATGCATAAGCAGCTCGCGTTGACGGCGACTTTTTTAAATATCCCAACCGCACAAATGTAGTTTGTAATGGTCTGTGAGAACGTCATACTTGAAAAGTGTATTTCTGCTCGAATATGTTAACTATTTACAGAATTAAACATAAGAATTTCTAGTCACTGCACTTAAGGGCCTCGTCACTTCAAATCCGGACGCAAAGTTAGCTGGTTTGTGAAACAATTTTAGTTTTTTTTCTAAATATGAGTATGCAAGATTGTTATCGAATATTATGCAGTGCTTTTTGGAAAGTTTCGATAAAATTGTTGCAACTTTGGCAGAATGGTAAGCAATGGAAGAGGCGCAACGTGAAAAAATTCTGCACACTTTCTTAGAAAATCCCAATTAGTCACTTTCAAAGATAGCAAAAGCTTTGAAAATCGCCAAGTCACAACTTGGGTAATGTTACAAATCGTTTTAAGGAGACTCACACTTTAAATAGAGCCAAGAACCAAGCCCCGAACCGTGGTTGTAAAAGCCGTAAGCTAAGACCAAAGGTCATAAGGTCATTGCGAGCAAATCCTGAGTTGAGTGACGGTGATAGAGCGAAAAGACTGAAAACCAGCGCATCTACTATTCGCCGAATACGATTTTCCGAAGCTATAAAGTCCTATGTATGCGCAAAATGGCCTAACGGGTCGGATAAACAAAACTTAAACCCAAAAACACGTGCTCGTTTGCTCTACAAGAAAGCTCTTACCAAATTTCAAGGGTGCATAATAATGGATGATGAAACGTACTTCAAAATGAATTTTAGGCAGCTTCCAGGCCGAAAAATTTACTTTCCCTATAAAAGTGGATGTGTTGCCTTCAAATAAAAAAATATACCGATGAGCAAGTTTGGAAGGAAAGCTTGAATCTGGCAACTTAATTTTAGATGTGGTCTGAAGTCGCGCGATTTGAAATGACATCCTTAATGACGTCAGAGTTGTACGTGAAAGAGTGCCTCCCAAAATGCTTTTTGCCAATCTATATGCAAGCACCGATCACCAGTAAAGTTCTGGCCAGACTTAGCGACATACCACTATTCAAATACGACTTGTCTGTGGTATGAAGCAAACCAGGTCGGATTTGCTACCGAAGTGGCTCAACCCACATAATTGTCCCAAACTCCGTCCTATCGAAAGATATTGGGCAATTGTTAAAAGAAAATTGAAAAAGAGTTGTAGAGTCGTGAAAAATGGGAAATCAATGCTGATTGCCTTTGACAAATACGCTGCTAAAGCGGACAGAAAATGTGTGCAGAAATTATTGTCAAACATTAAATAAAAAATTCGCCAGTTTATTCGCTGTAAAAACAATTGAATGTTTTTTTTTATAATAAATATAAATGCACAAGCATTACGACTTTAAATTAAGCCATATTTGCATCTAAAATCCAACAACAGGTAACCGAAAGCTTATAACCTGATTTAAGCGTCCAGTGATTTGAAGTGACGAGGCCCTGTAGATAGTATTGTACTCAACATCCAATTATCGTGTCACTTTAGCTCGTACTTGAACTCATCTTTAGTCGACTCGAAAGCAGTCTTTAGCTGACAAATATTATTTATAGACTCAATTATCAATTTTCAGCCCGATACCAGACTTGGCTTTCTATTGTCACGCTTTTGAGGCACTTCAATACAAAGTGCATTTCAACACGCAATAACAACAGACACAATGAAGACAGAAGTAGAGTCATAACATGCGCTTTGTGATCACAATATTATTGCAAGTCTGTCATTAGCTTGAATGGCAACCCAAAGTCCAGTATAATGCATCAGCGATGTTCTGCAGCGCCTGACCTTGACCAAGCAGATCATGCTAATACAGGTGAGTGTACGCGTATTCATATGCCATCGTGCACATGAACAAAATAATTCATGCCTAAAATTACAGGTTCTCAAAATTCTGTCCAGAATTTTAGTTGTGACCCGTTATTATGGTTAAATTAACGTAATATGCAAATTAAATGGCAACCACTCATCGTACAAACTTAAAAAAAAAAGTCTAACAATTTTTTATTTCACTGAAAAAAATTGGTATAGACCCGATAAACATAATATGCGCTGATATGGAATTGAAAAATCGTGCTTGTATTAAATAATTTGGTCACGATTTTAGAAATTCCGCATAGAACCGTTTCGGCTTTACATTTTGGGCTACGCAAAACCGAACTCCTTTCATAAATAAGAGGTTCAGTTCGAAAAAAATATTATATTAATCATTGAAGTAAGTTGTTTGATTACTGAAAACATTTTTGTTTTTTCTATTATAAGAATTTAGCTAATTAGTTAGTCAGGGAGTATAAAAACCGTCTTGCGAGCCGTACCTAAATTCTGCTCTATTGTTCGAACCCATGAACTGAACGTTTGCCAACATTTTGGTAGTTTGCAGCCTTACTTTTGACAGTGCTTGGGATTGATTTTATCCCGAAATTGCTGATTTTTTTCCGTGTACAATATATTTGTATTTGCTTATAAGTACTACCAATCCATGTTGTGCCTGCCACACTCAAAATTCCATTGGATTCCCGCTTAGAGCGCTTAGTCATGTTCGGGTGTCGTCGCCAGCTGAGTGCGACGTCGGTGTCGGCGCGTCTCGTGCGTCACGGTTGCAGCTATGCAACATGTCTGGGATTCATCTGGTTTGGCATTCGGGGCAATCACAGCGATGGCGCCCTGGTGGCACAGAATCGCTACTGGTACAAGTGGTTCTGTCTGTTGTCGCGCGTATTGTTGTCCTGCTTCTATGGCTATATTGGCATTGGATTTATCCGGGAGTTGACCAACCCACATTTGATCACACAATCGTGGATTCGGCTCGTCTGTTGCCTCATCTGCTCCATTGCCATCATCGTGATGCAGTTCTGGTATGGACAACGTGTACTGCGTTTTGTTAATAACTATCTGCGACTTTTCCGGAGAGTGAAGGCATTGCCGGGCTGTTCTGACATGGAATTCGGTGGCAGGCGGGAGCTGGGACTGCTCATCTTCAAAATGATCTGCATGCTGTACGAGTTCTTTTGCGAGATACCAGTGTTATTTTGCAAATTTGATATCGCTCACAACTCCTACATCCTGTGCGACATGTACATTACGATCAGTGGCATGATGATCTGTCATGCCTGCTTCGTGGGCTACCTGAGCGTGGGAGCTCTCTACGCCCAGGTCAATCGATATGTCCGACACGAGCTGCGCCGCCAGCTGCGTGGCCTGGAGCAGCCCAATGGCGTTCGAGCCGATCGACGGGAGTTGAAAGCCGCTGGCTACCGTCTAAACGAGTGTCTGGCCATCTACGATGAGATTCAGCGCGTCAGCATCGCCTTTCAGCAACTCATCGATCTGCCCCTGTCCCTTATTTTGCTATTCCTCTTTTTGAGCATGACTATGGTCTCCTACTTTGTCATGCTCAATGGATTTCGTGATCTGAGCATGTGGCTGCTGGCGATTAAACTGTTCATGGACGTTGTCCTACTGACATTGGCCATCCATGGCGCGGGCAGCAGCTCGCGAGTCATCCGCAGACTTGGTCTGGAAAACTGTTATGTCACCGAGCGCACCGATTGGCACATGCGGGTGAGTTGAGAGTTATATCTCTCTGATCTATTACAGTTGTAAATCACTCACGCTACACAGTGGAATAAAACATCTTGGACTATGGGATGTAAACAATCTCAAACGGTGTCAAGAGTTCGTTGGTCTTGGGTTTTTTAAAACCAATAACAAAATACCCGATTTAAATACGGATTTACATTAAGCTATATAGGAACTTTGTTCATGATTCATACATTCTAGGCTTATTTTTTCCACATTAAAAAATGATATCCTGAATAGAGAGACACATTAAATAAAATATAATTATCTAAAAAAAAATTACCACATTAGATCATTAAAATAATAAAAATTGTAAGCTGGAATTTAAATTAATCTTAAAACTAAACTTAGTTATTGTGAATTGCTTAATGTTAATTATAATTTAAAACCGATGTTTGTAATAGTGCCTTAAATAATAAACGTTAGCTTGTAGCTCTGGGAATCAAAATAAAATTAATTAAATTAAAATAAGTAAGAATTTTCATTAGATATATTTATTTAATTAATGCAGTTGGCCAAATGAATTTATAAAAATTCAACTGAAATGAAGTAATAATAATACAACTTTATATTCAACTGAAAGAAATATAATTATTTAATTAAAAATCAAAATATAAGAATCTGGGGATATTGAAAAAATTAATAATTAAATGATTCAAACTTTTGTTGCATTAGGGAAAACCCAGAAAAACCCAATCAGATCAAAGTATAAGGACTGTCAATGTCCACAATGTCACTAGCGTGAGTGGTAAAGACATTTAATTTAAATTAAACTTTTTTGAATTTACTTTATTGCAGTTGGAAATCTTTTTGAATCGCTTGAACTTTTACGAGTTTCGAGTTAATCCCTTGGGACTATTCGAAGTATCCAATGAGCTGATATTGGTTTTTCTTTCTGGCCTGGTCACCTATCTGACCTACATACTACAGTACGGCATTCAGTCGAACCAATTTTAAAGATGACTGTACAAGATGGGAGAAAACTTCTAAGGACTCATCCTAAATAATATTAATATTAAATTTAAATTTTTTTTATTCTTTATACTTATTATTATTTATCGCTCTATAGAAAGTATCAGTCTTTTATCTTTAGTATCTGGTTTTTAGTACATTTTTATTGATTATCTCGGTAAATAAAACAAACACATTTTAGAACTTGCATTAACCTAATGAATCCACGAGATGCGTATCTAAAGCAATAATCAATTAATATTTATAAGTATAGCTTAGCTTGGCTGCATCAAATAATTAGTAGGTCAGTCATGTTCGGGATTCGTGTCCAGCTAAGTGCGTCCTCGCTCGCCGCCAGGATCCTGCGCTACTCTTGCAACTTTGCCACGGTTCTGGGAGTCGTCACCTTTCGCCTGAAGCGCAATCCGTACGATGGTCGTCAGGTGGCCCAGAAATGCAGCTGGGCCAAATGGATCTCTATGCTGTTTCGCATACTAATCTTCTACCTGTATTATCGAACGCATTCCAGTTTCATCGAACTCTTGAATATTTCGCACTTGAAGATACTTGTTTGTGTTCGCATGTTTTGCAGTTTCATTTGCGGCATTGTCATTGTGGTGATGCAGTTTTGGTTTGAGGATCGAGTGATTTCAGTGGTCAACAGTTTTCTGAGACTATTTCGACGGGTTAATTCGCTGCCAGGCTGTCATCATATGTGCTACGGAGGCAAGCGCGAGTTAATCCTGCTGATGTTTGGAGTCCTCTGCCAGGTTTACCAATGTTGCTATCTACTGCCAACTTTAATCGAGACTTTCGATATCACCCTGAGTGTGACGCTCTTTTGTGAGACATATAGTAGTGTCTGTGCTGCCATGATCTGTCACATTTGTTTCGTCGCCTATCTCAGTTTGGGCGCCCTTTACGACCAGGTCAACAGTTATGTACGCAACGAATTACGCCAACAGCTAACGGATCTCAAGACCCCAACGAGTCGTAGACAACTGAAGGCAGCTGGACATCGGCTGGATGAATGTCTGGCCATCTACAATGAGATTCAGCGGGTCAACAGCGAATTCCAGCGCCTGTTCGATGCTCCACTTTGCTTTGTGCTGCTCTTCGGCTTCGTCACAATGGCCTTGGTCGCCTTCTACATTCTGCTGAATATGTATCGCAGTCTCAGCATGTTTCTCTTTGAGGTCAAGATGCTGATGGATCTAATGCTGCTCACCGTCTCGATTCAGGGCGCGAGCAGCAGTTCGAGGGTCGTTCGCAGGCTCAGTCTGGAGAACTATTATGTTACAGAGCGCAGCGATTGGCACAATAAGGTAAGATATCTATCAAATCATATAAAGTCAAATATTGCAGAGATTAGTAAAAAAAAAGTAAGAAGTCGATGGCCTAGTAGAATTAGCTGCTAATTAAAAGGTGTGCTACAGAAATCTCTTCATAGTCAATTTATCTGAAAATTTTTGAGTGAAACGAAATCATCACTCAATCCACTGGCGTCCGATGCCGTGAGAATAATGTCACATTTTTTGTCCGAATTTTAGAATTTAGAGTTGTCGAGTAACTTTTATTGTTTTTCGCGCCAATAACTTTTAAAAGTTTTTTAAGCTACACAATATCAAGTATTATTTAAATAAATTAAAAAGAAATAAAATAAAAACCTTCTATTCTGCAATAATAAAAATATAAAAATTGGGAAATTTAATCTGAGAAGGGGCCAACCCTAGCAGCTTAGCTCGAAAAGGTTGGTGAACATGCTAAAAACAATAAATTACTCGAAGTTCTGTGGCACGGAGAAATTTTCGAAGCGAAATTGCTTTTCTCTTAATTCGCTTTCCCTTGTGATTTCTGTAGCACACCTGATAATATTAATTTCTGCATTTTATTTTAGAAACAAAAAATAATGTAAAAAAATAAAATATTGCAGCAACATAAAAAAATGTGTATATCAGAAGTGAATGTTACTATTAACATAATTAATTAATAATCAAGGGTGCCACAGAAATTTTTATGAAATTTAAGTGAAATTCAAGCGAAAGCGATTTCTGCAATATTTTGTTCTTAGGTAAAGGAAATAAGGTAAAAAAATTATTTCAAAAATTAAAAAATATAGTAATAGTAGTACAATAAACTGCTAATTAATCATTATAATAATTTTAATTTGAAATTTTTTTCAATGAAAATGTAATTTTATAAATAAAATGAAAATCAACGGCCTTATCAACCTGGCAGAAAAACTTTAAAAATTATCAACAAACTGGCCCAAAATTAAACCTCACAATATTAACTTCTGCAATATTTTTTTTTTAGATACAAAATATAAATAAAAATATTGTAGTATTTGCTATGTATTTATCAATAATATTAATTGCTGCATAATTTTCTTTTGATTAAAAGAATAATGTAGGACAAAATTTAAATAGTAGTAGTAGTAGCTAGTACTGCTAGCTAGTAGGATTGAAAAAAAATATTTGTAGTAGTATCTCCTAGGCCATTGATCCACGAAACTTAACTTAAATTCTGCAATATTTTCTTTTTTCTATGGAATATTATATTATTCTCTATTATTTTTATCTTTACTAAAATTAAAAAAAATAATATTATTTAAATTACTAATTTCTTCTATTGATTTCAGCTGGAGATGTTTTTCAGCCGTCTGAACTATCGTGAGTTTCGTGTACGTCCCTTGGGCCTGTTCGATGTATCGAATGAGCTGATCTTGGTCTTTCTCTCCGCGCTGGTCACCTACCTCACCTATATCATCCAGTATGGAATGCAGTCGCAGCAATTTTGATTGCCCGTCACGCTGTGGTCGCTTATGATCGAGAATGATCAGCAACAACCCTCTGTTTTAAGTTAGGGAGACACTGTCCTGCGGTCGCACGTTAAATCCGTTGTCAGGACCAACTTCAATTTCCGCTTAACGTTTTTCTGTCTCACTTTTCCCATGAAAGTTGGCGCATAAATTACACTGCCACCGAGCAGAAAATTTATGCAACTAACCGAGCGACAGAGCTGGACAGTTCACGCTAAAAGCGCATAAAAACAAGGCCGAGGACGTCGCTCTAATTAGCATAGGTAGAGCTAAAGGTAAAGCTAAAGGTAAAGGTAAACGTCATGGTAAAGGCAAAGGTAAAGACCCAAGATAAAGGTGCACTTGTTCCCTGCACTTGTTCCAGGCCCTCAAAAAAGGCTGTATCAGCGCTAAAGATGATAAAAAAAGGAAGAGAAAAAAGATCAAATTGTCGGGTGACGACGAGCATTATCTCGGCATTGACAGAAAGAGAACTGTGACTGAGAATCTGAGAACAAGGGGCATCGAGGGGCGAACTGGGAACTGCAGCTGAGATTGGTATTGGGGGCCCGGTGCGACCAGGTGCTGCTCCAACTGCCTGCCTTTCATACCCTTGCCGAGGGTATTACTTTAGTTTCACACAACCTGTAACTCAATTATATTATACCTGTTTCTCTATCTATGCATGTCTTTAACTTTATCTTTAGTTTGCTAGACTTGTTACTATTTCGACAAAGTACAAAATTCATGAAATTTAAAAAAAAAAAAATTAGAAATTGTGTTTATTTTATTATTTTCTTATAGTTTTTAAGGAAACAAATATGCGCATTTTGCGCAAACCGATAAGCTATAAAAATGTTAAAAATATGTGAATATATAAAAAAAATTCATTGATTTCGAAAAAAAAGATTTATTTAATAAGATTTATAATTCATTAAAAAATAAAAATTAAAAATAGTTTGAAAAACATTCATCATTTAATAATAAAAAATTTAAAATAATTTGAAAACCCCTAACCCTCTACTGCATGAACATAGATCCAATAAGGAAAACACATAATTTTATGCATATATGTGTTTATTAGGCATATTATAATATATATTTGGACAAATTTTTTTTTTTTGGGTGTATAGTTTAGGAAAAAATAAATGAAGAACCATAAATTTTTTCGCCGATTTTTGCAAGAATTATTATATATAATGCCTACCTTACAGTCAAATTATATTTTTTTATGAAAGAAAACTTTATTTTCTTTTGGAAAAAATTATTCTTCAACAAAAGAAATGTTTTTTTTGGAAGATATAAATTTAATTCGAAATTCAGCAAAATTCACTTTCAAATTCACGCACAAATTCACGCGAGAAGCTTGAACAAAACTCGTAGAAACTAAAAGAAATTTCATTAAAAATTGAAAGCCATATATGGCTCTGTATGCGGTAGAGAACTAAATTTGAAATTAAAAAATTTATTTAAAACGATTTCTACATCATTTAAAAATAAAAATTGAAAATAGTTTGAAAAAAGTTAAATTTGAATTTGAAGATTTATTTAATAAGATGTATATTTCAATTTAAAATAAAAATAAAAACTTGTTTGTCATATGGGTATTTCCAGGATCGAGAACGCGACCAACCTTGAGAAGATGTGACTTTTTGATAAATTTTAAGTTTTTGGGCAAGGACCTTTTTCTGGAAATGCCCATATGTTAATGACAATAACAAAATATTTGAACTTTATGCTTGATTGAAATGTATTTCGGTTTCGGTTTTAATCCCTGATATTTATAACAATATTTGTATCTGCTATTTTACATTTATATTTTCCTAAATAAATATATTTATATTCATAACTTTAACTGAGTGCCACCATCTAAAATAACATCTATCCACCAATCTATAAACAATTCTTTGTAAAAATAAGGCAGTGTATCATTTTTTCGGTATTCGGAATTCAGTTATTGTTTTGTGCGTGTCGTGTAAACGGCAAGATAATCATAAAACGTAGCAGTGGCATTGCTCAAATTATTGTAGTTTATAAAAGACAGCGGACAGACGAGAGTTACACTCATTTTCCCATGATTGTTCTGTTGGCCCGGTAATTATGGGTCACCCAGCTCTGCTACTTACGAGTATATACTACATATCTGTACATATGTATGTAGTATCTTTTGCTCTCTCTTTTCTTTCCGTCTGCAATTATCATATGCTCTCACACACAGTGCATACACATAAGTGTGTGTGTGTGTGTGTGTGTTAGCATATTAAAGTTTGGGCTTAAAGGCAAAAGATATAAAAAAAATTAAATTAAAAAAAAAAAACAAATTAATGATGCTTTCAACATTTCACTAGACACAAAAGCACACGGCTCATGTTGAAGTTGTGTGGCTCAAGTGCAGGTAGCTCTTTCTTCAAACTCTTCATGAGTTTACCTAGTACTCTAACTCGTACTCTAACTCGTATCTGGGCAAATGTACAGCTACTTGAACCGACAGCGCCCAGAAGAATATTCCGATAAAACAAACGGATGATGAAAATATCATCATTACCGTAAGTCAATCAAGATTATGTATGTATGTAAGTATGTACGATAACCAGTAGCCAGTAGCCAAGTAACTCTGTTAGCCAGTAAAGAACCCACGATGAGAGCCAACAGATTGTTTGTTGAATGCTGCAAGCCCTCAGGCAAACAACATCCGATGATAACTCATTAGCCCGAAGCCTAAAAAACGGAAGGTTCTCAACATCATTTTTGTTTTTATGTATTTATGCACACGCAAATCTATTGTTAAAGAAAATATTACTCGATTGTAACTACTTATAGCACTTTACACTAAATGAGTTGCTATCAAATTTTGCTTTATTGTTATACTATTTGCTAATGTCTAACATTAATCGTTACATTGTTTGATGTCTTAATTTATGGGACTAATTTAAAATCTTACAAATTCAACATTTTATGAGACGAATTAAGAGTTTAAAAAGTTGGTTTATTATGTACATTTGTATGTAATTTTTGTAAAACTTTATATAAACAAATAGTCTTTTGGTAATCTGTGGGAACGCCTCTTAACTCTAGAAAATTCGTTTAATGCTCATAAAAATGTTTTTTAAAATATTACTGATAACTTTTATAAAGTACTTACAAAAAAGAATAGGGAATCAATTGTTTTCATATGCTCAAGAAATTAATATAAATGTAAATGATAAAATCTGTGCTAAAAAGTTATAATTTGTAAAAGATTACTGTACTGATTTAATAAACAATTTACAATCGTCAGCAATTGTTTAAATATTCTTTTGGTCAAAGCAATTTCTTTGTTCAAAAAGAATTCAAATTTGGTCGTACAAACAAATGTATTTTATTTACTTAATGTCATTTAGCCAATCTTTTGTTTGTCTACTTGCAGTCAAAAATACACACACACATGTACATAAATATATATACACTCTCATGTCAAATGCCTTTGTGGTTTGTATTTATGGAACTAATTAAAAACAACTTTGGTTAAATGCAAATGAATTTCGCCTTCTCTAGGCAGGCGACCTTCTAAGGTGTTTGTGCAACTGCAAATGAATTTAGTATATGCCATACATACAAACATATATGTGTCTGTGTGTGCATGAGTGTGTCTGTGTTTCATAACCATTTATATGCACAAACATTGAACGTTTTGTCGTCTCGCATGCAACTGCTAAAGTTGAAACCTCAAACTCAAAGTCAAAGAATTGGCACGAGCTGCGCACACGTCGTTGTCGCTGTCGACGTTGTTGTTGTTGTGGATGTTGTTGCTGTTGTTGTTGTTGTTATTGGGGATTGTGTCTTGCAGTGAGGAGAGTCTGTCGCAACGTACAGTTCTGGCGCGGCATTTTATGGCTGCACATATGGCGAATGCTCGACTGGCTTCGTTGGAACTTGTTTTGTGGGTTGAATGGGCGCGCGCGCGCGTAGGCGCTGCAGCAACATCAGCAGCAGCAGCAGCATCGGCAGAAAAAAGAGCAGCAGCGACAACAACAACAGCATCCACAGCAGCAGCAGCATTGGCAGCATCGGCAGCGCGTGTGCGACGTGCCAACATCTGGAGCTGGACCAGTTTGAATGTTAACGTCAGCGTCCGCGATTGCACAGTAGCCAGTGGGCCAGGTACACACACACATACACAAATAAACAGAGACACAACACACACTTATTTTCACACATACACTTAGAAAAATATGCCATTCTAAAATTAAGTAGGTTCGTAGTTGAATTTATGCCTTTGTGTTCTCAAAATTTTTATTATTGATGAACTAAGTATAAAACAACCTGTATAAGTTTCAATTTTCATTCTTGCGCCTTAGAATTCTCAACTGATTCTAGCCGCAAAAAGCTGACATCAAACTAGCAACTTTTGAAAGTGTTTTGTGTGTTGTTGTGTGTAACCAACAAAAAACACAATTATTAAATGATATTTAATAATTAATTATGTTATTTGGAGCGCCTTTTATGTAATTTAAACTAGTATATTTCTAGATTGAAACAAACTTAAGATGAGATAGTTTTGTAATAGAAATATTTACATTTTCGGATAATTTCAGGATTTTTGTGTACTTAAACTAGTATTATATGATTCGATCTTTTACAGAGTTAAATTAATCACAAAATCCTATTTTAAGATTTCTAGACTTCGAAAAGTCAATTTGAAATATGAGTTTTCTTCTCAGTTTTGAAAATTCCAAGCTTAGTCAGCTTTTGAGATCGTTTGTACTTGAACATCACCTGTTTGAGTTAGGAAATCTTAATTTTTTTCCTGAGTGTATACACATGTAGATATGTTTGAGCCTGGGCGCAAGATAATCGATGTATACTAATTATTTGCTTTGCCTGCAACTGTTTGTCATGCTCCGCGCTGCGTCTCCTTTAGAAGTCTGAGAGGCTGAGGCTGAGAGTGAAGCTGCATCTGCGACTGCTTCTGCTTGTGCGTCTGGCGGGTACAGCAAAAACAAAAAGCCCCCAACACAGTAGCTGCCACCGGTCGTCGAGTTGCCCCTGTCACCCCACCGATGTTTTTAGAGCCCAGTCACATTCTGTGGGCCCTGGGCTGAGAGCTGGCTAAAAAATAATGGCCATCGACAGGCAGCAGTCTTGGGCAAGGTTACGGACGCTGCAGCAGCAACGAGTCAAGTCCAAGTCGATTGGAGTCGAGTCCAGCACTCTGCACGGTAGTCAAGTTTAGACACCTTAAGTACACAGGAAAGCGTCATTTATGCGCTCGTTCCAAAAAGCGACAAGCACTAGGCGTGGTACAGACTGAACTGGGACTGGGACTGGGTATGAGGACTCTTGGCACTCACTGTAGCCTGTAGCCTGCAGCCTGCTGCACTATTAATTACATGGACAGGCCTCACTTAAAGTCCCCCTAAATTACATACATGTATGTACACTGAAAATTTGTAGCTGCTGTGATTGGGGCCACAAGGTCATGATATAGAATAAAACAGCAGCTGTGCACTAACTACAGTTGAACTTCCATAACTCGAATTTCTCTCTAACTCGAGCTAAATGAGTGGCACTAAAATTAATAAACTTAAGAAAAAGAACTCTATAAGTCGAATATCTCCATAACTCGAACCCTTTCTTTGGATAATAGTGATTCGAGCTAGGGAAGTTCGACTGTACAATAATTCCCCCCCTTGGGATCCCTTTAGTTCTGCAAAGATCGATTTCAATCAACACCCCACGAAAGCACAGAAAGCACAAAGCTTCGCCTCACTCACTCACTCACTCGGCTCTGCTCTGCTCTGGGCGACAACAACAAACAAGTTTGCGTTTCAAACAACAAAAAAAGGTACAGTCACAAAGATTAACAACAACAGCAGCAAGAGTAGAGTAGAGAGTGTGAGCAGAGGCAGCGGAGACGGCAGAGGCAGCAGCAGCAACAGCGTCGACGTCAAGCTTTTGAGGCCTGGCAGCGTTTCGTTTGCTTTGTTTTTTGTTTTGTTTTTTATTTTGATTTGCTTGAGACGTGTGGCAAGCTTCAAGTTTGGAACAGGTTTTGATTTTGGATTTTGGAGCTGTTGTGCAAAAAGTTCAACAACTGAGTGTGCTGAGCTGAAGCGACGCGTCGTCGTTGCCTGCAGATGGCTGGTTGTTGATCTCGTGCTGCGACCGCTGCCGCTGCCGCTGCCGGGGCAACAGCAAGAAGACAAGTAGCCAAACAGACAACGACAAACGAGCGAGCGTTGCGTAAATTACAAGCAACAAACATACAAACATACAAATACCATACATCAAGATATATGTATGTATATGCACATAAAACAAAACCAACTACAACAAATTGATATTATTTTTCTTTACGATCGCCGTTGGACGTTGACGTTGACGTTAACGTCGACACCGACAGCGACGCCGTCCCCAATTTGCGTTCGCTCTCCCACGCTGATGCGTTTCCTATTGCTGCTGCTCTCTCGTGCTCTTGCTCTCACGCGCTCACGCTCTTTCTATTGCTGTTGTGTGTGGCTTTTGTGGATTCCATTTGCCATAAAGTGCGTTAATTTGTTGGAAAGTGGGTCAGAACCAATTTCGGTTCATCGAACACACAACAAATAACAAAGCGTCGCGTCACCGAGTGTGCGTGCCCGACTCGCTTCGGCCCCGATTAGGGGCCTCACATCTGCGCATCTACCAACGGCCTTAGGCAGAGGCAGCGACAGAGGCAGCGACAGCGACAGCGACAACCTTCCCCCCAAAATGAAAAAAATGACGCATTGGTTTTGTGTGTGTTTGGGGTCGCGTACCTTTTGAATGCGCTGCGAATGATTCATGCAACTGCAACAAAGTGTGTATTGTTGTAAATTAAAACAACAGCTAAGCTTCTTAAGCACATTCCTTTAGTGATTTATTCATATTGATTATTCACTGCAAACTACAAACCGTTAATCTATTTTTTTTTTTTTTTGCTAATGAAATTCTTTGACATTTTTTTGATTTATTGCTAGAAACAAATTTTTTAAATACTTATATCAAAAGAATTTATGAATTTTACAAAACATTTTATAGATTTTCCACACTCACGTTTTGAGTTTCACATTTCTTTTAGCTGATTTTCCAATTGAGAAATGTTATTAAACAAAATGTAATTGAATTTACAGTTGAGTTCTTTTATTTCGACCTATTTCTTAAGTAGGCCATCGAAGATTCGTTAAAGACCGGAACGCTGTCATGGCCACTTGTTGACGCCTTGTGTATTTAGGCCAAAACGAGTATTGGCATTTGCTGTTCTTGCCGCTTGTTAGTAAAGTGGAAGTGGAAGTGGAAGTGGAGGGAGAAGAGAGTCTCAATTTCAATGTACTCTTATAATATTTTCATATTTTTTTTTGTTTGCCCACTTCAAATACTATGCAATTTTGAAATATATTTTACCCTTTTTTATAAATTCTCTAAGAGTGTTATGTCAATATACATGTATGTATTTTAATATGTCTCTATTTGTTCTTTATTTTTTTCCTAATTGAGCTCAAACTATATTTGGGCACGCTTCTTTATCGAGTGCTTCCTTTTCTTGCCCCCGCAGTCACGTTCCCATCTATGCTGGGGGCATGAGTAAATTCATGTGTACACATGAGATGACAAACATTGTTATTTGTTTGTGTCACGTTTACGAGCACACGCTCTCAGTCCTCCAGTCGCAGTCGCAGTCCGAGTTTCAGGCCAAGTTCCAGTTTCAGACCAAGACAAAAGACGGCAACACTTGGCACAACACGATTCTGTTTTCTATTTTGTTTCTGGCCATTCGCAAGTGAAAGTATCATATGATGCTTCCATTTTTTATTATTGTTTACAAATCAATATGGAAACGAAACAGAATTATATTACAGATATTTTTAGTATTTTCTGATTCTAATAAATCAAGTCATTATAATTGCAACTATGCCAAAATTGTAGAAAAATAAGTCTTTAGATATTTTAGTATTTTTTTTGTTTATTATAATCATTTTTATTTATTTATTATTATTATTATTTACTATTTATTTGTTTTTCTTTATTTGTATTTTATTATTATTTAACAAGAGCAGTCGGCAAAAATAAAATAAATTTAGGCAATTCAACATTAAATAAACTAAAATTATATTTAAATTATAAAATAACAGTTTAATTTATAATAATAATCTGAATAGAGGAAAAAGTTAATTCTGGGGTATGCAAAAAAAAACTATCGGGGGTGCCACAGAAATCGCTTTCGCTTGAATTTCACTTAAATTTCATACAAATTGCGGTGAAATTCAAGCGAAAGCGATTTCTGTGGCACCCTTGATAATTATAATTTTGTCAAATATGATTTATTTACTTTTTAACATCAATTTAAAGCAGTCGACAAAATAAGAACCACAATTAAAAATTAGTTAAAATACAATACAAAAAAATTAATAACTAATATTATGTTTCAATAAAATTCAATCTGAAAGAAACTAGAAATTTTTAAAAAGTCTTAAGGTCTGGGAGTTTTGGAATGCTGCCATTAAATTTGTCTAAAGTTTAGCTCACACAAACTTTAGTAAAATGAGGTGTAAAATAAACCAATTCCTTAACATTCTCCACTTTCTGGGAATCATTAATTAATTAATTAAATGACGAAGTAAATGTTCTTTCCCATCAATGCGAGGCTGCAATGCTAAGAAGACATTCTTTTATTTTCAAGTATTTTCTTCTACACATTTCTTTCTTTTTACGAGTATTTCTTTGCTTTTCTTTTGAGCTTTTGCGGTCGAGAGCAAGAGACCAAAGGTCAAAGTGCTCCTCGCCTTATTCAGTGATAAGCGAGTGTGAGGCGGCCTCCAATTGTGTAGAATGTGTATTTAATTAGCTCTGAATGTGCCGCTAGTTACACACAAGTCTTACATAAATAAACCCGTACTCGTTCTTGTTAAGGCGGGACAGTTGCACTCGGAACCGCAGCAACCACAGTAATGCTTACATACACTGAACAAAAAGCAGTTGAAGATTCAGGTCTAACATTCTTGATTTATTATTAATTATTTGTTAAGTATTTATATAGGAGATTATTGTTAATAAGCGCATAAAACGGCAAACATTCATTATTAAAATAGTTTAAAAATAATCTAAAACATAAAATTTCGCTGAAAATATTCCTATAGATCCCCGATGTTTAAAATATTTGCTTGGAAGAAATGGAAAAGTCGTACTTGAACAAATGTTGAATAAATTAAGCTTTAATATATTTTCAGTTATGAAATTAAAATACATAATTTAATTGTTAATTTCACATACTTACTTAGTATACAAAATTTGTAGATTATGTCGAAACCAAAGAATTTTTTTTGCTGTGTATGCCTATGAAACTGGGAGCTGTGGGCCCTTCAAATGGGGGCCCATTTGACGTGTGCGGCATCTTTCAACTGCAACAATGCCAGAACAATGCTGTAAGTGCGCTTTTGAGGCTTCCTCTCCCCTCTATCCACTGCCCTTTACTCCCTGCTAAAAGCCCTTGCCCACAGAATTTTCAAATTCATTTGGCGGTGGGGAAACTTGGCTAATTAAGTAGATTGCAAATACTTGAAATGGTCGGGACGCGGCAGGAAATCGAAACTGGCTAATGGCAGCCATGACATGGCCGGCAACTGAGAATGGCCGGAAATATGCATGGCTTGTCCAGTCAGCAGCAGCAGCAGCAGCATTTGGTTAACAGCTCCAAATGCGCAAAATAAAAAAGTACAAAGAAATTTGAATGCGCCCTGTCAGGAAGAAGAATTGGGAGCTACGCTGCCAACACATCATAGCCCAACTTGGCCCAGCATAAAGGCCAGGCCAACAGTGTGTGCAGCCGACCAAAAACTAAAATTAATTCTGTTGCAACGTTGGTGAATTTTTTTTTTGTGCTTTTGTTTTGTCAATACTCTTTCGCTGGGTATTCGACTTTAATCATGGATATTGAAAACAATACGCAGATATCAAAATTTGCAATAGGCAGAAAATTATTTTAGAACATACCCCTAAAATTTTAAGTGTCCCTCTAAATTTAATATTTAATGTTCAATTATAGTAATTAAAATAAAAAAATGTATATTCTAGAATCTAGATTCTAGCTCCCGGAGCCTAGGCGTGCCCACCGCTGATCTAGAAGATCCATCTGAGTTATGGTGCTACAAATAATGGTAGATAAAGTATAATATAATATGAATAATTTGTTTTGATATTTGATTCATGATATACTTAAAAGATTTATAAAAAAAAAGTGATCGGACGTAATGGTTTCTCCCTGTTTTGGGTCCGAACTGTATACTTACTTTTCACAACTATGGCTTTTTTTTAATATTTGTATTCTTAAGTTTTGTTTGAATCTTCTCTTTTCTTTTAAGGCATTGATTTTTGTGGGAAAACTTTCTTTAGCAAAGTATCTTGGAATATTTCAGGCTACAAGTTTTGGCAACACACCATACACCGAAAATGGGATTCTTTTGGGTCAATATGTTCGCAAAATCGAAGATTTACTGCTTATGTAAAGTAAAACAAGATGTAGTATTGTTGTAAAAGTGCTCTAGTTGTGGTAGACCAATGATTCAATAGTTAAAAAAATATTGCTTAATTTTAAAAGAGTATTCAATCTGCGGTGATTTAGCAACAATCACAATTTGCTTGTTTTATTTTTGTTTAGATTTTTTTTTTTGCTTTGCCGTTTTGTTTGCTTTTGTTCAGTGCACGAGTATTTTGCCAAGCGGATCACAGACAGAGAACAGACAGGGAGACAGAGAGAGAGAGACAGGGAGACAGACAGACAGACGGGGGTCAGCAACGGTGCTGAGTTCAGGTTCAGCTGACGACACCGCCGACTAACCTCGACGTTGAACATATGTATGTATGTATGTACATACCTATGTACATTGTATGTAGGCAAGTACAATATAATAGGCGTGACAAGCGCGTTACGCTCCGCTGGCGCCCAAAAATAATCAAAGACAAAGACGCTTTTGTAGATTGTAGATGACGATGTTGTTGTTGTTGTTGATAATGGTGGATGGGGGCGGGGCGGGGCGGTGTGGGCGGAGTAGGAAACTGACAAGCCAAACGAAGCTATGATAATTACACCGTGTTAGCTCCGAATTCTGGTTGTTATTATTTTCAGCTTTCAGCTCTCAGCTCTCAGCTGCTTAACGAGCTCCTCCGACTTCTCAGCACCACCCAACTCTATCCGAATTGTATCAGTTGTCAGTTGTTGGCTGTACGAACTACGACGTATAATGGGGCACAATATAATGAACGATAATATGGGCACCATGAATTCCAAATTTCACATTTCACATTTCCCATCTACCATTAAAGTAAAAGAAATCCAAGAAATTTCCGAGATCTACAAATGATTGCGTGGGCTGAGAAAACGTTTCTTCTTCCATCCTGTTGGTCAGAGCTCATCAAAATGTTAACTTAAAGCTAAGACATAGTTATCTGTCTCTCTCTACCTCTCTGTTTCTATCTCTCTCTAGTATAGGCGATCCACATGGAATTTATTTAATCGTCTTTTATAGTTTTTCATTTCCTTTCGAACATGTAGAGCACTGACCTTTTTAAACATTTTAAAGCACAACCTTTTTTTGTATTTTAATCTATTTTATTGACCTATTGGCCTGAATTAAATTTTAATGATAAACAAATCTTTGTAACCAGTTACTTGACATGTGCAAAAGTGTTTGTAGCTGCACGCTATCATAATAATATGGCAACCTTAACCCAAATTTAGTTGATTTTATTAACTTACAAAACACGCAAAGTTTTGTTGTAGAATTTCCTTTTGAGTAACAGCTGTTTATTAAGTATTTGTTTATGTAGTTAATCTTACAGTCAATAAATATTAATTCTTTAATAACTATAAATACAGCTATAAAAACGTATCTATATTTAATTGATTCTGTTCATAATAAGTCAGATACGTTTTGAGTCAGATAAGTTATGAAAAGTTAATGTTTTTGAAAACGTGTTAAAATATTACATTTTCCAAATGAATACAATTTAGAATGCAGAATTAAATTAGAGGCCAAAACAATGACAACTGATAATTAAGTTAAGTTATAAGTTAAGCTATGATAAAGTTATTGAAGTTTAAAATTTTTAAAAAAGTAGACAATTTCGGTAAAAAAAAAAATTAAACTTTCCAAATGAATAAAATTCATAAGTTATGGGAGTAGGAAGTTTTAAAAATAAAAGTGTCAAGGGGTAAGTATGGAAAGAAGTGGACAATTTTGAAAAAGTTTTTAATTTCCCACTTTATTAAAATTTTGGTGCAGCATCAAATTAGAGTTTCAAGAATTACGAAATTGGCATTTCGCAGGGAAATCGTGAAAGTTTTATAAAGATATTATCTCATCTATGTTGTGTGAAAATTTCATCTTTCTACGCTTAACCGTTTGGCCTACACGTTGATGTGTCAGTGAGTGAGTGTGTCAGTCAGTCAGGACAAAAAATATTATAAATATAGATAAATAGCTAAGTAAAACAAGGATTAATCTTATCTAAAAGACTCTGTTAAACTCTTAGATACATTTCTAGTGCACTGTTGTCAAGTTCCTTTTGGCCAACTCCTTGTGCAGATGGAAGCCACCAGTGAAACCGAATTGAATCAATATGAAGAGATACGTGATAATGGCCGATAGAATGGTGGGTATGAATTCATTGTTGAGTTGAAGAATGCCCATCACTTTGATCTCCAGTTGTTGAGTTTGCAGTTGACTGAGAAATGTCTCCACCTGTTGCATAAACACTCATAACAAGTTCAGAAAATCTTGAATAAATTGAAAAACTTACACTGTTGTCCCAGCGCTGATCGATGTCGGTGCAGACAATGTCCAAGGGCAGAATTTGTGGCAGTTGTGATTTCCTGATCGTATAATCGGCGCACATGATCAGAAGGACAATGTTGCCCATTTTAATGCCGATCATGATCAGAGGCACCAAATCACCTTGGGCAGCTTCCAAATAGTTCCAAATATACTCGTACATCATGAGCAGTAAGACAATAAAATTATAGTAGATGTAGAAGAAGATTTGAAATTGGAAAATGTTGCGAAAAGAGAGCGTCACTTGGTAGAGTTCACTGTAGATGATGCCACATTCGTCCAGCTCGTCAGCCCGATCGCAGAGCAAACACATGCGCTTGTAACGACTTATGGGTTGAGGAGGAATCTTTTCCTCCTCCGATTCCTCATCCGCATCCTGGCAATCAATGTCTATGGAACGCATTTCATCCAACATCCGGGCAATGTGAGCTCCCATTTGTTCGTAGAGTACGCCGGATACGAGAAAGCCAAGGAAACAAGCATCCAAAACATAGAGAGTGCCCATCCACATATAGATGCCAATGAGTCCGCTGATAATGCGTCCGATATTCCCATTCCTGAGATGGTGCATCGGCAGCAGCTGTGGCAACTCGTAGAGGCAGCCACAAATCGTCAGGATCAACTTCAAGGCATAAAACAGCACGAACTTGGGCGGAAAGAGTTCTGGGTTTCCAGTCAGCGAACAGATGCGTCCATAGAGCGCAATATAACGATTCAATATGGCCATAGTCTTGGACTCGCCATACACCTGCACCGAGAAGGAGGCGACGGCAAAGAAAATCACCGATGCCGACTGCACCATCACAAAGAAGTCCGCAAAACTTTCGGTGGTTTGCACCTTCAAGAAGATATCGGGTATGACGGCCCAATAGATGTTGACCAAAATACTGCGCCACATTACGGTCAGCACTCGATTGCACTGTTGCCTCTGCGACTTCAGTTGAATCTGTCCCCGCTCCACGTCCAAGCGGCACGAGAGCAGCGATAGCCAACGAGCTGCCTGGTAGAGCGACATCAGCAGACGACGCGACCAGAACTCCATGCGCCCAACAACGGGCATTTTTATTTTATTTTATTTTTTTAAATTTAACTTAATTAAAATTGAATATTATGTTAAGAAATAGTAAATTTAATCTGCTATCTTTTCTTTTATTTACAATCAATTTAATTCAAAGTGAATATTATAGTAATATTTAGTAATTGGGTATTTTATTTAATTTGCAATGAATTTAATTCAAAATAAATATTGTTATATAATTTAATATTAAGTAATAATAAATGTAATTTAACAACGCGTTTATGTCGTTTTTTTTTTAATTGACAATGAATTTAATTCTATATGAATATGATGTTAATATTAAGTAATAGTAAATTTAATTTGCTATCTTTTCTTTTCCTTACAATCAATTTAATTCAAAGTGAATATTATAGTAATATTTAGTAATTGTAAGTATATTTAATTTGAGCAGAATTCCATGCGGGATTTTATTTTAATTTACAATGAATTTAATTCAAAATAAATATTGTTATGTAATGTAACATTTAGTAATAATAAATGTAATTTAACAGCGGGATTTTGCCATTTTTATATTATATTAATTATAAAATAATAATAAATTTGATTTAATAGCGGGTTATTTTTCAATATACAATGAATTTCATTAATTAATACTAAGTAATAATATTTTAAAATTTTACAGCAGTTTTTTTTTAGAAATGAATATTATATTAATATTAGGTATTAGTAAATTTAATTTGCTATTGTTTTTGTTTATTTACACTGAATTGAATTCAAACTTGAATATTGTTATATGAATGTAGTATTAAGTAATAATAAATTTAATTTAACAAAGCATTTTTGTCGTTTTTTATTTTAATTTACAATGAATTTAATTCAAAATTAATATTATAGTAATATTTAGTAATTATAATTTTAAATTGAACAGAATTTCCAATTTACAATATTTTTTAATTAACAATGAATTGAATTCAAATTGAATATTGTTATATAATGTAATATTAAGTAAGCGTAAATTTAATTTGATATTATTTCTTTTATTTACAATCAATTTAATTCAATGTGAATATTATAGTTATATTTAGTAATTATAATTTTAATTTTAACAGAATTTTTAATTTACATTATTTTTAATTAACAATGAATTTAATTCAAACCTAATATTGTTATATAATGTAATATTAACCAGCGCGCTTTTGTCGTTTTTTTTAATTTACAATGAATTTAATTCAACACTAATATTATGGTAATTATTAAGTAATAATAAATTAAATATAAACGCGTGCTTTATTTAAATTTATAATGAATTTCATATATTAATATTTAGTAATAATAAACTAAATTTTACAGCGGGCTTTTTATATCCTTTTCTTTTAACTTACAATAAGTTTAATTCGAAATGGATATTATATTATTGTAAAGTAGTAATTTTCAATTTAGCAGCGGGATTTTCTTTTATTTTTATTTTTTTTTTGGGTAATTTGCAATGAATTTAAATCAAAATTTAAAATATTATAATTGATAATGAATATTATACTATTTATTAAATTATAATACATTTATTTTGAACAGAGTTGCGGAATTTTTTCCTTGATTCACAATGAATTTAATTTAAAGTGAGTTGTATTATAAATTTTAAGTAATAGTAAACTTAATTTGTAATAACAAATTTAATTTAACAGCGTGATTTTATTTTGTTTTTTTTTTTTAATTTATGAACTTTTTATATATTTAATTCAAACTGAATATTGAAACAATTTATTCATTTTACTTGAGCTTGTCCACGGTCAGGCATTAACTGACCCCTCAATATTATATGGTATAGTCCTGATCCTGAGCCAGTGACCAGGGAACAGTTGTTGCCCTTGTTGTTGTTGTTGTTGCTGTTGTTGTTGATTTTATTTTATTAATTGAATGTGTGTAGATATCGACAATTGCGTTTCACGCTTCGCTGAGTGCCTCGCTGACTGATTAGCTGGAGCTGGAGCTGGAGCTGGAGCTGGAAATGGAGACGGAACACGGGACATGAGACGGAGGTGAAGATGTTGCCCATCGTGATATGACTCGACCGTTGATGGACAGGCCCAACTAGGCCCATCCCCTCAATATTCTCTATATGCGATTTGGGCTCGCACATTGGAACAGATGTTGCTCAAAACTGGGCGTAAAATGATATTTCGTTGGCTATTTTTGTTTTTTTTTTCGATGTGAACTGTAGAAACGAGCAAATTCCTCGAATCGAAACCCAAAACGATCGCGTGCAAGTACTTTGTAAAAAAATAAAATTAAAAATAAATACAGAGCTTACGAGTAATTTGTAAATTATAGATTACGAAACTTGCTGCCTATAACTTTGTCAATTAAGTTAATTCACAAAGTTGCTGTAAGTTGTCATTAGTGGATAGAGAAAAATATCATATTATAATATGAATTGATTTAATTTGATAATTAGCATCATAAATAAAATCTTGATTGAAATTTTGATGTGGAAACCAATTAGAGATCAAACAATGATACATACATTTCATATAAGTTAGAATAATACATAAATATTAAGTAAAGCTTCGATTAACATTATTAAATTTGTATACAGCTAGTAAAACTATTTTTTGGTAATAGAGAAAAATACACAGAATTAATTTTAATAAATGAAAAGAACAATTAAAAAAATATCTCAATATTTAATTTAATATGTTATAAGATAAAAATAAATAACTGATTATACAATTTTGAATTTTCAAGAAAAATCGCAGTTGGAAAACTGTGATCGCAAACAGTTCAAAACAACTTATGATTTAGTTTCTGTATGAGTAATTTGAAATCAAGAGACATTTTCTAGTATTCTTTATAATGCATAATAAATATATACTTTTAGTCATAATAGTTTTAAAATTTGTTCCATTTTTCTTTGCAATTTTCCTTTCCCTTTTGCATTGTAGTTTCAATATGCATAATTATTGTGCTATGCTTGAAAACAAATTTCAATTAAAATTTCAACTCACTCGTGGGCAATAATAATAATAGAATTGACTGTTATTGCTGTGGATATTGGAAGGAGGTGGCACACACACACACACATCCGACACACACACATACATTCAACAAGTTGCAAGTTTCCAAACATGTTAGAATGTGACGTGGTTCATTGAACTGAGCTGAACAAGCGGCAAATATCCAGCTGGAGGAGGAAGTGTTGTATGTTCAAAGACTGGCAATAGAAAAACAAAGTCAATAGCCTTTCAGTTGTTGCCACAACAACAACAACAACAATCATCAACAGGTCTAGGCTGGCTGTTTGTTGCTCCTGGCATGATCATTGCCTCTGACAACGTAAAGGGAGGCATGAAAGGGAGGCAGGAAAGCAGGCATGAAAGGCAGGGCATGAAAGGCAGGCAGGCAACCAGCCTGCCCCATAACTGGTTTTTCCGATGGCCAAGTCAAGACAAGTCAGGCCAAGCCTAGCCTAGACCCGAGCCATAGATAGACAGATGATAGTAGTAGACGTCTTTAGACTTTTACGAGAGTACAGCATCCTGCAAGCGGCAACAGCAACAGCAGCAAGCAGCAACTGCAGCAAGCAGCAACATCAGCAACATCAGCAACTAGCAACTAGCAACTTGCAACCAGTTTACGTACAGTTCGACTCTCTTCGACTTTTGACTACTCATCGAGTCCGTGTTATTGTGGCCCAAGTACATGAAGTAATTGCATTGGAGCAAGCCTGACCCCAGCCGTGATGTTGTTGCTGTTGCTGCTGTGGCTCCATCAACTTGTCGGCCAATGAACTGCCACAGAAAAGACAATAGGAGCAAGCCAGCTGGGAGTGGAAGAGGGCGGCATATAGAGTGCAAGGGGGGAGGCTGTAGCATCTGCTGCAGTCAGTGTTGTTGTTCTGCTAAATTGGAAATAATTGCAGAGAAGCAGCAGCAGCAGCAACAACAACAGCAGCAGCAACAACAACAACAGCAGCAACAACAACAGCAGCAGCAGCAAAATGCACGTGTGCAGTTGCAATTGTTGTTGTTGTTGCTGTTGCTGTTGTTGCTGCTGTTATCGTTGTCATCAGTTGTTGTTGTAGCTGTTGTTTTTCTACTATGACATAAACTACAAGGCACAAGAGGCAAAGGCAGCAGATAATATGAGTACGACTATAGAATCTGCAAAGTGGAAGGGAGAGAGATGCAGAGAGAGCTGAGTTGAAGGGAGATGGAGTGGGGTAAAGGCATTGCTCGCAACGACAACAACATGCGGAAAATACTGGCGAACAATAACAATAATAATAAAGTTGTGCGCAATGCGAAATAAAAAATGAAAAAAAACACAACACACACACACACACATACAGAGAGAAATGTAAGGAAAAGTTCAATGACATTAGGAGATTAGAGAGCATTCACGATATAAACAACAGCAACAACAACAACAGCGACAACGACAACAACAACAACAAGGCACATGCACATTTGAATGTGACGCTGGCTGAGTGTGTGATTTGTGTATCAGTGTGTGAGTGTGTGTGAGTGTGTCTCTGAGAGAGAGAGAGAGAGAGAGATTCATCGAAGCACTCTAACATCGACGGAATGCATAGAAAACAAAAAAAAAGTCATCGACATCATATGGATTTTTTTATTATGTTGAACGTGGCAATGGACGGAGGCAGGGGGTACACTGAACAAAATCAGGGACTACACTATAAAATCGATGCCAAAAAAATGTCAAAAGTTTGATCAACTCGGAATCTCTGAAGTCGAGATCGAAACTCTCGTTAAGGGCAAGTCAGAAGAAAGTCAACAAGGCAGGTGTGCAAAACCTAATGAAGGGTGTCAAACATAAAAAATTCGCTCAATAATAATAATAAGGACTTGACTTCTTTTCTAAAATATGTTTATTAGTTATAATGTTAATGAATCCATATTTAATATGTAAAAAGATAAAATTAATTTTGGCTAAAAACTTTTGAAATACAAATGAAACAAAGTGTGCAGTTTCTTTTCGGTACTTTCCTTAATCCAAGCATGATTTTTCAATTCCATCTTCGCAAATAAAGAAATAAAATATAATAGAATATATAATATTAAAATATAAATTAAATTTGTTCATTGACATCTAATGTTTTTTTTGCTTTTTTCGACTATCTTGTGTTAATTTAATAATAATAAACTGAATACTTGCCTTTAAAATACATGACTAAATGAAACATTTTTAAACTTGCATCTTTGAATGGTTTTTTTCTTTGTGTAGAGACAGCGGCAGGGGCTGGGACCGGGGCAGGGTCAGGGACAGGGGCAGGGGCAGGGAAAGGAGCGTCAGGAACAACGGCTGAAGCAGAGTTTGAGTGCCAGCAACAACAATAAGAACAACGTTGTTGTCAGCGACAGGAAAATGGTTTTTCATTGTGTGTTGGAAAAGCTGACAGGCCGACACAGTGGGGAGAAAAGGGAGTGAGAGAGAGGGGGGTAGAATAGAGAAACGAACTCGCAGCAGGCATTGGAGTCATTAGAGTTGCGGGAGACATGCCCCATGCGTTTGCATAAGCAGCAACAACAGCGACAACAACAGCAACAGCAACAACAGCAGCAACAACAGCAACAGCAACAACAGCAAGAACAACAGCGACAGCAATGATGATTTCTGTCTGTTGTGCTGTGTTGCACTGTGATCCATTGGAGCAACATTGCCCCCCAGCTCCCAATTGTCAGTTGCCAGTTGTAAGTTGCCAGTTCTTGGGGGCATGCAACCTCGCATTTTGGCGTGTGTTGCATAAAATGCCACACTTGGATGCGTTGTTGTTGCTGTTGCCATTTGCTATTTACAGAGATGATACTCCGTCAAGATGCAACCCCTACATAGCGATGAGGCGACATTTGCTTACTCTTAATTTGGATATTTAATTACGAGCCAAGTTGAGTTGCAAACAGATACAGATACAGCGCAGATACAGATACACAAATAAGGATAAAGATACAGCTACAGCTATCTGTATAGATACAAATGCAAATGAATGCGGGGTCCAAAACTCATTGGCGATAAGAAAGTGGTCAAAAGCAAACCGACTACGCTATGCTCTACACAAATGTGACTTGATTTATAAATAAGCTAAAAAACTGTGGAGCTTAACAAACAAATTGTTTCAAAAGAGCAGAGCTCGGAAAATATGCTCAATTTTATCTAAGCTTTTTATTTATTTTTTTTTTCATTTTATACAAAATAAACTTAGTTTGCCGTTTCACACGCATCCACCCAATCATTATATACGTATATAGGTTCAAATAAAAATTTAATTCCAGTTTGAAAATCTTCAAGACAAACGCGACATGGAATTTTTGCTTTGTTTCGTCCTTTATCCATCTTTACTTTACTCGACTTCTTATGATTACAGAATGGACAGTTAAATTGTAGATCCAAGGGCTGATCCAAAGGTTGATCCAAATATGAACTTGACAAGACAGAAAATTAAGCAGATTCGCTCACACACACAAGGTGTCGTGGTACAGGGTGTGGTAGTCTATTCACAGGGTGTCGTGGTACAGGGTGTTGTGGTACAGGGTGTCGTTGCACAGGGTGTTGTGGTACAGGGTGTCGTAGCACAGGGTTTGTGGTGCAGGGTGTCGTTGTACAGGTTGTCGTGCTCCAGGGTGTTGTGGTACAGGATGTCGTAGTACAGGGTGTCGTTGTACAGGGTGTCGTACTTTAAGGTGTAGTAGTACGGAGTGTTGTGGTACAGGGTGTGGTAGTCGTCTCAGGTACAGGGTGTGGAATATTGGTGAATCTGAAGTTTGATTCTGTAAAAAGTTAGAAATTTTGTTAGATAATAATATATAAGCTTAAATACTAACGAAAATTTCAAATCAATTTGAAAACTAAATATTTTTTTTTTATTTCTTAAATTTTGAGTTATGGCTGGAACCAAAATATATAAAATTCATGGTATCACGAATATATATGTATTTACCCATTAAAAGATTAACCCATTTACCCAAATATAATAAAATTAAATTGGATTAAAGGATCTATATAGAGAAAGTTGAAAGACACATACTTATAATATCAAGAAAGCCAAACTTGATAAGGATTGCAAGGTATGCACATTGTAGGGTACAACTAACGAAAAATGCAGCGGTTGCTCAAAATTGATTGGGTTTTCAAAATCAATAACCAAAGTGAGTTTTTATTTGTTTTTACCGACTTGGTGAGAAAATAAACATGAAGCATTCGCAGACTGAAAACTCTCCGAAAAAAATATACTGATGCTGGTTATTGGAATTAAGACTCACACTGGAGACTGAAGACTGAAGACGGGACTTTGGGCCTTTCTTTCAATGCGTCTCGCCTTTGTTTGTTATCACTTGAAGTTTGAGCATTTTTACGAATTGATTAAGGCGGCGTTTGTTTACAAGCAGGTAAACAGAAAGTGGTTAGGAGTAAGTACAAAATTGAAAGGGGTGAGAAACGTTAAGAAAGAGTGTGGAGGGGGGAATAGTGGGGGAGGGGGAGATGCGAGAAATGTTTCCGTTTAAATGGTTTTACAGTTGAATTGCAAACATGTTCTGGATGGTCGTAAACGTCGCCGACTCTTCGACTCTCAGTGCTCATTAAGCAAAGCATGACGAATAACTGCAGCGTCAACGTCAACGTCACAGTCAACGTCAACGTCAGCATCGACGTCGACGTTAACGTTAACGTTAGCACACCTGACAATTTGTTAATGAGAGCAACAGGTTCAGTGGCAGGGCAGGAAGCGAAGCGATAAAACCAAAAACCAAAGCAAGCGTGCAACAGACAGACATTTGGATGACGGATGTCCTGTGCTCTGGTAGAAGATACATATACTCCACACCAGAGACCCAGAGACAGAGACAGAGACAGAAACAGACCCAAAGATCGACAGCCAGAACAGAACAGAAATTGAAAGAGAACTCGCACTCGCAACTGCAGTAAAAATGTAAATAATGCAAAACATTTTCTCACCACGTTCCGCTGCCGGTTGGAACTTTTTAGGCTTCCCCATTTCGATGTGTTGCCGGATGAGGGGGGAGTGGAAAGGAAACTGGAAGGGGAAGGGAATGGGGACGGGCAAGTGGAAGTGGCATGGGAAATGATATGTAAGAAATGCCATGGCAAATGTGTGATAAGCAAAAAAAATTATATAAATAACAACAACAACGTTTTGTGCTTTCTAACTACTTTTTATATGTGCACGGGAAAAAACACATCATTCTGAAATTCTAATCGTCATAAATGAAATAAATTCACAAATATCCCATAAGTTTTAAGCCATACAATTTAGTTACTGTCCACTAGGACAAATTCTAAACCTAAAAATTAGTGAAAAAAAAGAAAAAACAAATTCTTGAATTCTAATTTGAAATGCTTGATTTCGGTTTGTATTTAAAAAAGAAAATGAAATTGTTAATAAAGACTAAACCACAGAAAAACGTCGTTCTTAAAGTCAATTTTTAAATTCTTGATTTTTGCATGTATCCTTTAAGTAAGTGTTCAGAATATTGTTAAATTAATACAATATGCAAATAAAATAAATTGAAATATTCAAAAAATTGCCACAAAATTTAATTTCATTAAACAAATTCTTTTAGAGACGAAATTGAAAAACATGCGGAGAAGATATTGAAAAATCGAATATGAATCAAGTATTTTAAAGTCGATTTAAGAAGTTTCGATGTTACGAAAGTTTTGACAACGTTGAGTTTTGACTTCCTGATTGGAGAAGTTTCAATATAAAAAAGGAATAAAATTTATATTACAAAAAAAAATTGATAAATAATAAAATTAAATAAGATTTTATTTTCTTTTTTTTTTTCCTGTGTACGTATGTGACCAAGAACAAAGTTAGAGAAGACAACATATGGCCAAAGTGATGTGAAGATGACCTTTTTTCTATTGCTTTGCAGTATGCATATCATAAACACTCACAGACACACACATGCATACAGTCTGTGTTGTACGTATGCATACAGCCCAATAGCAGCAATGCCAGTTCAGCCCATTTGTAGTGAAATTTAATCAAGCGTTTAATGCCAAAGGTGGAACGTCAGCGAACATAATACAGAGAGAGAGAGGGTAAGGGTACAAGCAACTTGAAGAGGAGTCAGAGAGGGGGAAGAGAGAGGAAGAGGGCGAGGGAGTGATAGGGTGAGGGTGAGGGTGAGGGAGAGGGAGACTGATGCTGCTCGGGGATGGATGGATCTGTAGCATGTTGAGCTGCTTGCTGGTGATGGTCATGATGATGTCCAGTCTGTTGTTGTTGTTGTTGTTGTTGTTGTTGTAGTTATGGCTGCTTGACGCTTGATGCCTGTCAGATGTCAGTCTCAGTCTCAGTCCACGTCTGAGTTTCCCTCTCACTCACTCACCTCACCTACGACGCTGGTTAATGACATTTTGAGTTAATTGCTGCCTCCGTCTCTGTCTCGACTGCCATATGGGCCAGAAACAGAAACAGAAACAGGGCCAGGAACAGGGCCAGGGTCAGGATGCTACGGTAAATGAATATGCGTAGTATATCTTGCATTTCCAAGCAACGTAATTTGATTACGATTACATACAAACATACAATATGTACATATATGTACATATATATGTATGTTATGTTCTTTATGATCTGCATTGATGCATCGCCAGATGATCAATTCCTGATGATCCGTTAACAAACGATCGCTCATATGAAGTACTGAAACTTGAGATGTCAAGCAACTTACTCGTTATTATTTTTACTTTAATTTACACTTTGAACATTCACCTGTAACTGACCTTCATCTGAATAAACTAACTTTCTAAATGCAGTCGTTTAATCTGGGATTATTATTATCAATTGAATTGCTTTTTCTTCTTTATATTTTTAGTTATAATTCAAAACTTGACATGTCTAAACTGTATATTTTTTAATAATACATATCTTAACTACTAATTCTACTACACTGCACACTATGGATGTAAAAATGCATCGACAAGTAATTTAACTCTGCACTATTTATGGCGATCAAGCGAGTTTATTAAATTGATGTTCATGAAAAATCATCAAATTATTGGAGTTTGTTCATCGTAGCTCATTTGCTGAACTAAGTTTAGTTAATTATAGCAACAGGAGATTGATTAAATATAATAATCTTGAAGGCAGCAACAACTAATTTGAAATAAATTTAATTAACTTTGAAATTACAAAATTAGTCTGATTTTCAATCTATCATCTTTAGCAAGGTAAGTGACCATTATGTCTAAATATCTATGCCGACCAGTGTAACTTATTCAACGACTTCTACAACTACTTGTATAAACTGTTACGAGAACTACTCATACTACTACTACTTTTAATACTACTACTTTAATACTACTACTTTTTATACTATAACCTAGAGATGGGCATGGGCCGTGCCGTGTCACGTGCCGTGCCGTGCCTAGTAAAAAAAAAACCGTGTTGGGCCGTGTTGGGCCCCTTATTAAAAATTGCCGTGTTATTACCGTGCCAAAGTCGGTAGGCACGGTAGGCACGGGATGGCACGGTAGGCACGGTAGCAGATTTTGAATTTAAATATGGTAGTATCCGAGTAAGTTGGCGTTGTTTTATAGCTTGTTTGTCAGCTTGAGCTGTAGGATTCATCGATGTATCACACAATTTGCGAACACTTACAACATCGATAGCACGATTGATGCCATTATAATAAAAAAGTGACGCCACGAAGTGACAAAAATGGAGATGGGCATGGGCCGTGCCGTGCCTATTTAAAAAAATCCCGTGTTGGGCCTCAGTTTTTACCAGCCGTGCTTGGGCCGTGCCGTGCCTCAAAAAGGAGGCCAATGCCCATCTCTACTATAACCATACTACTACTACTTAAAATACTACTACTTTAATACTACTACTTTAAATACTATTACCATACTACTACTACTTAAAATACTACTACTTTAATACTACTACTTTAAATACTATTACCATACTACTACTACTTTTAATACTACTACTTTAATAATACTACTTTTAATACTATTACCATACTACTACTACTTAAAATACTACTACTTTTAATACTTCTATTACCACTACTTTTAATACTACTATTACTACTACTATTACTTCTACTGAACACAAATTCTGCATGTTTAACTTCTATTTTATGAACTCGTATACGTATTAAGTTTTTGTCTATAATCCTTATATATAACTCGAGGTGTGAATTCGCCAGTTAATTATTTAATATACGCTTAACACATACAAATGTACAAGCTACATTGTACGTGAACCTGTACTCAGATTACGTATTTAACGTCTGCATGTGTGTGTGTGCGCATTATCTATTGTTATTATTATGGCATCAAGCAGCGCAGCAGCAGCAGCAGCAGCAACAACTGCAGTTGCCTTTTTACATTTGGCGCGCTTTTTGTTTTGCTTTGCTTGTTACAGGTAATGTCCTAGAGCTAGCAACAACAATAACAACAACAACGACAACAAAAACAACAACCACTGCAGGAATCGCTGTCAAGTGGGCAGGTACTAAATACAACAACAGTGGCAGAGGGAAGAAGAAAAAAGGCAACGGGGGCAGAGGGAACGACGCGTCGTCGACGTTGCGTCGCCGCTGCGTAGGACGCGTAACCGGCAATATATTGGCAGCGGCAGCGGCAGCAACAACACAAACCAGTTTCTATAATGTCAATTCGAATCCTACACGTTCACGTTCGTTCACGTCCATGTCCAATCCACACGCATTAAGCGCGACAGTCGCAAGTCGCGACGCGTCCAAATAATGACAACAACTGCAGCTGCAGCTGCAATGCCAATCACAGCAGTGCAAGCGAGAGGGGGCAACGAGACGCCGACGCAAACGGCGATGCCGACGCCGACGCGGACGCTGAATCTGAATCTGAAACTGATGGCGACGATTCGTTGGCGTTGAATTTGATTTTGATTTCACCTGAGTGGCTGCAATGTTCCTTTTTCTTTTTCCCTTTTTCTTTTGTGTTTTTTTTTTGTCTTTTGCCTGTTCCTTTTGTCAACCAACGCATTGCGACCTACGACTCTTCTTTCCCTATTGTTGTTGTTGTCGATGTTTTCTTCGTTGTTGTTGTTGTTGCCGTTCGAGGTTTGTGTAATTGATGATGTTTATGTGTTTTGGGATCTCCAGTCCCCGTCCCCGTCCCCGTCCCCGTTCCCGTCCCTCGTTCTTTGTTGAGGCAGTTGATTTAAAGATTACGCACCTATTGTGTGTGGGTTTCTGAGAGGTTCTGTGACCGGCATATTGAAGCTGAAGTCTTAATAATTTCTAATGGGTTTATTAACTGCTTTATTGTTACAATCCCATTGGGTATATGCAAACTACTCAGTTAATAACAATATCAAAAGGATTTTATGCGTAAATATAAATTATATCCCACATGAACAACACAGCTTAATAATTTACAATGATTGACTTTGAATAATAAGTGTTAAAATGCGTTTTATATCTCTATTCATCATGTTGTTGTTTAATAATAAAGTGTTTATTTGACCTTCCATTTTGAATTGCCCGCTCTTTAAACTGTTATACGAATACGGTAAGCTTGCCAGATCGTTGAAAACGGAACACTTTTCAAAAGAGTGGCGCCACCTTTTGTCTGTTTTGCGATACACAAAAAAAGTTCCTTTTCATAAAATTACCTAAAACTGACTATCGCCCCTAGAGGTGGAGAACTATCGATGGCACTATCGGCACTATTTTTTACACGCGGGAGAAATTTGAAATGAAAATTTGAAATTTTCAAAAATCAATTAAAACTTAAATAAAAACAATTTCAAATAAAAACAAAAGAATCCAAAATTAGGTAAAATAATCAAGTTCATTTTTAAATTAGTTTGGTGCGATTTTCTCTTCAAGTGGCAAAGTTAGTAAAAAATCAAAAAAAAAAATCGAAATTCGAGAAAAATTCAACCAAAATTCTGGTAAAATTTTAAAAATTCTTGCTTCAATATTGAAAAAATTAATTTTGAACTAGCGTGCAAAAAATGAGACTACCACTTTTTTTTTTGACGGTCTTAGCCAGGGCTGCCAGATGATAGTTGTTGGGGTCCACGGCCATGTTGGGTCAGACAGAGAGAGGCAGTCTTTTTACAATAAACTATAGATGGCGCTGGGTCGATGGTGCCGACTATCGATAGCTCCCCACCTCCAGACACATCTCTAAAAAGTAGAGCTGGGCTATTTAGTTCAATTTGCTGACCAAGTTCAATCGTTCATTTTTCAGTCGTGAACTAAATCAGTCATTTAGTTCAGTTGGTCATTTGGTCAGTTGGTCATGAACTATGAACGATGAAAATTTTCTATTCAGTTGATAATGAACGATAAAAGATGAATACGTCATTCTGCTCAGTTGGTCAGTTGTTTATAAACGATAAACGATGTGAATTGCCTTATATCCTTCATCGTTCAGACCAATCAATTTGATTTAAGGAAATGATTTCTTTAGCACCTGCTCCTTGACACTGAAAATTATTTAAAGATTCGAATAAGTATAAATAGCAAATGCGTTTTAGTTTTAGTACTTCATTAATATTTTTCATTCATTAATATTTTTTGACTTTACTCTCTTAGACATTTAAAAATAGATTATAAAAAGATTATTGAATTGTATTCCAAAATTAACTTTATCTTCGAGCTTTAACGACTCCAGGGCTGAATAAGATAAAAAAAAAAATTTCATAATAACGGACCCACTGACAACTATATAGTTCATGAAAGACTGAATAAGCTCATTAGTTCATTTTAATGACCCGTTCATTTGAACTTTTCAGAACTAAACGACACAACTCTACTAAAAATACAACTCACCTACACAAATTCACGACGACCGTGTTTGTTTTAAGTTAAATTAAAAGAAATACAGCAATTTTAAAATATTTATAATATCAAGCTTATGAGCACAACAATCGAGTGACCTCTACGCGGTTGTGGGTGTTAGTTATTGGACATGTCGCAGGTCAAAATATAAAATTCTGTGTGCGGCGCTATGGAATCGACGGGTTTGTAAAAAAAAAAAAATACACGAACTGTATGCGGGCGTATATATGTATGTGTGTGTGTGTTACTGTGATTGTGTGCCCAGTTGGAAGGGGAATGGCAGCGGCTGAGCAATGCAAATCCTTTGTAAAAATACTAGACAAAGAATCAATTTCTTAATTGTGAGGCGGTGGCACTTGTCGCGACAAGTGAGCCAGCAGCAAAGCTCCCATGTATGCGAATTTGTCTGTCTGTTAGTGTGTGCGTTTGTGTGTGAGTATGTGGTAAGGTCGCCTAGTTGAAAGTGTCAAGGAATTTTACAACAGCGGCACAGGCAGCAGGCAGGCACACACACACACACATACACACGAGAGCAAGGTAAAAACCTTCGCACGAGACCGAGAGACCGAAGCCCCAAGCCCCGAGCCATACCGCGCCCATTGCGCGCTCTGCATTAAATATGAATGTGTGTCCTTCCTTTTTTTTGCTGATCCTGCACCGTTGTGTATTTGCTGTGTGCATCATAAATTGTTGCATATTTAAATATCTGTGTATTCGCTGCAGTGCCCGGATAACTAGAGTCCCAGTAAGAATTTGTAGCATTCCTTTGCTTACATATATTTGCACAATTCCAATTGGGATTTTTACACACAACTTCGTTTTGCGCCTGCGTTCTCTCATTGTCATTGTCGGCACTCGCTCTTGCTCTCTCTGGCGCTCTCTAGTGCTCGCTCTCCCAAGTTTGGAGTACCATCAAAAACTGTGTTCTGACTTCAAGTGTGCTCTGCTTGTAATATACATTACAACAACAACATTTACAACATAAGAGTGAGAGAGAGAAAGAAAAACATGGACACTATTTAGCAGCTATTGTTTAACAAGGGTCGGTCCGCAACTGTGTTGGACAGTGTAACACTGACAGAATGCCTTGTTTACCTTTTTTTGTGTTGTTGTTGTTGTTGGTTGGAGTGACCACAGGAAATGATTTCCGTTCGAAAATTCAAATCGGTTCGATTTGCTCAGGCCGTTGACAGTGAAACTTCCCTTTTGGGCTCGAATTGAAGCGAACTGAGCCCCAAATGGGCTCGAGAATTTTGCGGCTGTAATTGATTTGATTTGGGTTGCTCTGGGACACACCTGTGATTGACACATTCCCTCCCTCGCATCTCTTCTAATGAATGCCCATTTCGATTTCCGTCTATTTTGCCGACTCCTCGTGATTGACTGCATTATTACATTAAAAACTTTCTTGTGTCATTTTTCAGTTACATGTGACGAAATGAATCTTTAACGGCAGCAGCAGCTACAACAACAACGCAATCAATAACAACGAAGCAACAGAACATTCACAATCACATTCACATTCACACTCAAGCATTCACAACTCACAACTCAGAGCAAAAGACTAAAGTTCATTGAAGTATTTTTGGAGGAGGAGACGGTGAAGGAGACGAAGACGAAGGAGGAGACGGAGTCATCTGCTGACTGGGTGCAGATCATCAATATTCCAGAAAGCAATTGAGTGAGCCAGAGCAGAGCCCAAGCAGAGGCATTAATTCATCAATTATTCAAAATGACCGAAGACGAAATTCTCTTTGACGATGTTTACGAGCTGTGCGAGGTCATTGGCAAGTAAGTTGCGTCCATATCTCATTATGCGTTCGTTTTTGTACGGCACTAAATCATCTGTCGACGGCCAACACGCGTTACAATTGGTAATGGGAAAGCACATTTCTATATTCCCAACATCCGTTCGTCCGTTCATTTGTCCGTTTTGGCCAGCCTCAAAAGTTGGCCAACAAGTTTTGGTGTCGACTTTTACATTATGCATTAATATTTATGCGGCTCTCAACAACTTGAGTTAGTTACCCAACAATCCCACATGCTGCAAGCCTTTTGGCTTTAAGTCATAAGGTCAAAAAGGACATTTGAACGGTTAACGGTTAACGTTGTTGAAATTGGCTTTGATAACTTTTACTAAACATAATAATATATATTACACCTTTTGCCATTGCAGGGGACCCTTCTCCATTGTGCGACGCTGCATACACAGAGAGTCGAACCAGCAGTTTGCTGTCAAAATCGTTGATGTGGCCAAGTTTACGGCCAGTCCGGGACTGAGCACAGCTGGTAAGCTTCAACGTTGACCTTGCTCCAACAGCCTTGTTCCCAGCTCCGCCCCCGAAGTCTTCTTTGAGTGAATAAATTATAATTAATCTGGTCAAATTATATAAAATTTGTTGCTGCTAATTGTGCGGCAAGAGCATGGCAAAATTTTAGCACGTGCCAGGTCATGACAGGATAGAACAGGACAGAATAGGACGGGACAGGACAGCTCAAGTTACAACTAGTCCATTGGCCAATTATAAAGAAATTGCTCAAATGCTTGGGTATTGACTAAATGATACATGACAAGCACATAAGTCAGCTCCTAAATCTATTAGAGCTCTCTGCCAGCTGGTGTTGGACTTGGGGTCGTTGTTTGAGGGGGAGTTGAAGTTGGGAGCCCATACAAAATATCAGCTCATTCCAAATATCAACTAATTGCGCGCCATTACATTACATTACTTTACAGATCTGAAACGCGAAGCCACAATATGTCACATGCTAAAGCATCCGCACATCGTTGAACTGCTGGAAACCTACAGTTCCGAGGGCATGCTCTACATGGTCTTTGAATTGTAAGTAATATGTTCACACACCCACCCAAAAACACCCAACACACTCACACAGACATTTCCATCTATATATATATATATAATATATATGATGTGCATTTGTATTTAGGCCACTTAAATACTTGCTTTACTTTACTTGACTTTTCATGACTTTACTTTACTTTTGCAGCATGGAAGGCTCCGATTTGTGCTTTGAGGTTGTGCGACGCGCCGTCGCAGGTTTTGTCTACAGCGAGGCGGTGGCTTGGTAAGCATGGAAACCTTCCCAATTATGACGCTATTATAATGCAAATCATTTTCTTCCTTTTTTAAGTTTTCGCTGTGTGCAAGAGAATGCAACCAAAGCTCAATTGATAAAAATTGAACAAGTCTAGAGAGCGTAGCCAATTAGGAACTATTTGTAGCAAGAGAACAGCTTAGTTATTGATGGGAGTAAAGTTTTTTATCGACAAGTTAATATTACAAATTATGCTTTGGAAAAAGGTCTCGAATATCCTTACAAGTACTCTTAAAACTCCTTGGAAACAGTATTAAATTTTTTGATAGTTAGTTTTTAAATAACCTTCAACTTTTGCTTTAATTTCTCCAGAGAAATTTTCAATTTAAGTTCTTTAATGGGGGAAATAGTCTTCAGTTTCTTTTATATCTACACTTTTATAGCTTCAACTTGTCCTTTCTAAGTTTAGAAATTGTTGTTGAGTTGAGCTGAAATTTGATGTTCTTTTTGAGATACTGAAATGTGATATTAGGACCTAAAATTAAAAATATAATAATATATTATTGCAACTAGAAATTGTATTTAACTTGTGCTTTCATTGTTATGCAAGAGTAAAGATAAGAAGTCAATAATTTCATTAAATATGTTGCTCAGTTTTCGTTTCAAGTTTATCCTTGTCAGGTGCAACATAGTCGTCTGTTTTACAACATTTTTACTATGCTTTTAATATTCCAATATTAATAAATTAAAAAAAAAATAGCCTAGTATTTAGCTATTTTAATTTTGTAATATTTCAATAAGTCGAACTAAATTGATGAACTAATGCCACTGCTAATTAGTTGATTTTATCAGTCGTTCATAATTAAATTGTTTTTCTTTTGTTTTTGCTTTTAGCCACTATATGCGTCAGATACTGGAGGCACTGCGCTATTGCCATGAGAACGATATTCTGCACAGGGATGTGCGACCGGCGTGTGCACTGCTCGCCACAGTGGACAACTCGGCGCCAGTGAAATTGGGTGGCTTCGGTTCGGCGATACAGTTGCCCGGGACGCGGGAAACCATAGAAACACATGGACGCGTGGGCTGTCCGCACTATATGGCGCCGGAAGTGGTGACCAGGCGTCTCTATGGCAAGGGCTGCGATGTTTGGGGCGCTGGCGTCATGTTGCACGTCCTGTTGTCGGGACGGTTGCCCTTCTTGGGCTCCGGCGTTCGATTGCAACAGTCGATAGCACGTGGAAGGCTTTCGGTAAGTGATTGCTAGTTAATTGTAATTGTAATTGTCATTAAATCGAATCTAATCAATTGTTGTTTATTGCAGTTTGAGGCGCCCGAGTGGAAATCAATTTCGGCCAATGCCAAAGATCTAGTCATGAAAATGCTGGCGGCCAATCCACATCACAGACTATCGATAACCGAGGTGCTGGAGCATCCCTGGATACGTGATCGCGACAAATTGCAGCGTACACATCTGGCGGACACTGTTGAGGAATTGAAGCGCTATAATGCGCGACGCAAGCTCAAGGGCGCCGTTCAGGCCATTGCCGGTGGCACCAACATGGATCCCCTGTATGCCACTGATGCGGACAGTAAGTGACCAGAGAATCCCAATTAAATAATCTGTTTTTAATGTAATTTAAACTTTGCAGTGCCACTTGCGGGTGCACCGGACGAATGGGCCGACGAGGAGGCGGGCATTGAGGCAGTGCAGCGGATTCTTGACTGTCTGGATGACATTTATTCACTGCAGGATGCGCACGTGGATGCGGATGTGCTGCGCGATATGCTGCGCGATAATCGACTGCAACAGTTTCTGCAGCTCTTCGATCGCATTGGGTCGACGGTAATCACGACCAATGGACGGGCGCCCACAGCCGAGGCTGTTGCGCGCAGTCGCGATGTCCTGGAGCTGTTGTCATCGGTGGGCGGGGGCGTGGGCGTCAGTGCGGGCAATAAGTATGCCAAGGATGAGCTGATGCAGCTCCTCGCCGCGCCGCATTTGCAGGTGAGTGCCATTTTATATTGTATTTATTTTGCGTACAAGTACAATACTTTGTGTACATATATATCTCGTATTTTTGCGGCTTTATTTTGTGGCAAGCTGTCAGCTCAAGCACATGATTGAATACATTGTTGCATTATACATTTAAGTACAACCGTGTTGTAACTGCTGGCCATGTGGTCATATCAATCTGTGCTCCACTCTACAGTTTGGTTTTAGCATAAGCCAAAACAAATTTGAAATGTATTTAGTGGCAGCAAACACACAAAAACACACAGAAACCAACTTGAACATGAACAGAAAAACACCACGAGCAATTCCCGCAGTGCTGCCGCTGCTGCACAGCACAGGCATTCACTAATCCTTCGTCCAAACAGTGACACACACACACACACACACAGAGTTGGAACCCATGAATACATAGTAATATAAGAGTCTATATACTCTCCACTCTCCTTTTATAAACAAAGTGCGCCTGCTAATGCAACCAAAATACAAACAATTTAATCAGAATAAACCGAAATGAAATTCGGACTTTGCTGTACTGCCACTGCTCCTGCTCCTGCTCCAGGCTCAACAGCAGCTTCTGCAGCCTCGGGCCTCTGGCACTTCCCCAAAGGCTTTTTGCGCAGAAAAGTATGCTACAACACAACTCAAGAGCCGTCGCTGTCGCTGTCGTCGTCGGCGTGTGGAACACACATTTGCAACAGACCAACGGCGAGCACTGAAGGGACAGAAAAACATTTAACGATTGCGCAAAAAAAAAAAAAAAAAACAAACAAGGAGTAAAATGACCTACCTAAGACGTTGGCATATAGACGAAGTTAGAATACCCTTATCTAAAAAAAGGCTCTACTAGGTTAGCAGTTGAAAATACAAAGATGATGCCTTGGCCATTATGAGTATATTTATTAATATTCGTATATAATAATTGAGCAAGACTGAACTATGGAATTTAACTATAAACTATGGCAATGTCCTTCTGCTATCCTGAATCCAGGCTTTAATATGATTCTGTTAATGTTTTTTCTTACTTTTTGTTACTTTTACAATGTTTGTCTATGATGATATTACTTATCAACTAGCTTGATAGTTCCATCCAAATCTAATTTCGAATCTAATTTGATAATAACAGTTATGTTATATTAAATCAGGGATGCCCAGCACCTATGCACACAGCGCACATTTGTTTTTGCTTTGCACATAGGATATGGGAAGTGTGTGAGAATGCACATTGGTAAGCTTCTCGTGCACATTGAAAAATTACACTAACAAATTTCGCACATTACGCTTTCGGTCTACTTCGTTGCTGGCAAAACAAGAACAAATTTTTCACTGTCCGCTTTCCGTCGACCTTCGTTGCTGGCAAAACAAAAACAATTGTATTGCGTCGATTTGCTGTGGCTAATCGAATGTATTTTGTTGTTGTCTTGTCGTTTGGTGTACACCGAAAAAGAAGAAGTTTACTTCGTTGTGAAACGTGTGACGCTTGTGTTTTTTTTTTTGAAGAAACATGTTCCTATTTTTTTTCTGTGTACACATAGAATTGAAAAATACTTTCGTTTCATGTGTGCGTGCGCATTGTTTTTATTTGTATTGGTGCGTGCACATCCATAAGGCAGCTTTGGGCACCCCTGTATTAAATTGATTGCGTTTGTGTGGTACCAACAATAATAGAGTATAACCTCGTTTTCCATGCTGCGACTGCCTGGACTGTATGTGATATGAACGCCATAACTCTCTGCCATCCACTGTCGTTAATTGCTCCTTGAAGCAGGCTATACTTTTTGCTGCTCAGCGGCAGTGCTTTATTCTTGTTGATACCCTGTACAAATAGAACTGCAAAAGCGGCTTAGCTGGCTTTGCAAATATACAATTCTTACTTATGTGTAAAAATAATATTTATTTCTTGTAGCATTGATTACGTTGGTTATAACTTTAAGTATCACTTAAAGGCTTAATTGACATATCTGGAGAAATAAACGGTGTGAATAATAACAGCTGTAGGGCTTTTTATGTATGTATATTTGATGAACAATCGTGTAAATCTGTGTTTCTGTTGCTGTCATTTAAAGAAAAGGGCATTTGAGAGCTTCTTTCAGCGTGTTTAAGTTTTGCTAAACTTTTACAGATTTTAATTAATTAATTAAAGGTTAAAGTGTAGATTTATATGTAAGAATGCATTTAACGGTGAAAGCTCAAGATCTAGTCATCGATTTCGCTTCCGACTTTTTCGATGTTGATCAAGTTTGGTCGGTATGTAAGAGACTGTCCCAAACATACAATCTGTTGAGATATTTTTAAAATCAAAAAAGTTTTTCATACTAAAGGTTACTTTGCATCCGATTGTTCATATGGCAGCTATATGATATAGTAATCTGACTTTGACCACATTTAGTCAGAATGTAAGAGACAGTTCCAAACTTATAATCTGTGAGCTTGGTTGAGTTATCTTGAGAAACAAAAAAGTTTTTTATACTAAGCAATTTCATGACCTTTGACCCCGAATTTGACCCACTTACAGGTCGAATTTCGCAAAACGACGTCTTATTGCACAATGAAATTATCTCATCTATGTTGTGTGAAAATTTCAGCTTTCTATCTTTTACCGTTTGGCCTACACGTTGATTCTCAAAGACAAAGAGTTTTATATGTATAGAATTATAAGAGTTGTTATATTTCTGTTTTATTGAGCAAACTAAGAGATTGTCTTTTATATTGATTTATTTATAAACCAAAAATTAAGCTTATCTTTCAAACAAATTATCTGCTCGATAAATAGAGGGTGTTTTTTGAGCCATCTCCACAATTCGAACGCTTTCAATCGCCTTCTTTCGGACTGTCCGCTGTCCATTTGTCGTATCAGGCGCTTTGTTGGTGACGCAAGCTGTGCTCGACTGCCAGCGACTCATTTTCATAAATTCATGGCAAAAATACAAAAAAAAAAGATAAGAAAGTGCTGAAAAAAGCATAAAAAACGAAATGAGATGGATATAAATGACGGACGATATGAACAACTGCACAAAACGCAGGCTCAGCTAGCAATGAGCGAATGTGTTAATGCTGTGTACATATACAGCCAGCGGGCAGAGAGAGAGAGAGAGAGAGAGAGCGAGAACGGCAGAGAGAGAGGGTTAGAATGGGGGTGTTGGGTATGCTGGGGTGTTGAGTAGTTGAGGCGTTAGTTAAAACAACAACTATTATAAGGACCTCGGCCGCAGTCTCCATTGCAATCGCTGCAAATCTCACTCATTCTCTCATTCTCACTCTCTCCTTCTCTCTTGCTCGCCTGCAGTGTTGCTTTCTCTCTGTCTCTTGCAAGCTGCAAAGTGCAGCGAGCGAAATTGTTGGCCAAAAGTGCTGGCTGCAGGGGCAAATGCAAAATACATACATATACATACTTGTGTATTCATGTACACTGAAAAAAAATATACGGAGTTATGGAATGAAGTAAATTCCGAAAGGTGCCGAATGTTTGGTAATTTCTGAATTTTGTAAATCGACTACGAAATACTTGATTCAAGTATATACGGAGTTATGGAATGAAGTAAATTCCGAAAGGTGCCGAATGTTTGGTAATTTCTGAATTTTGTAAATCGACTACGAAATACTTGATTCAAGTACAATTTCTTAATACCTTCTTCGCAAATTCAGTTGAACTTCCATAACTCGAACTTCTATAACTCGAATTTCTCTCTAACTCGAGCTGAAAGAGTGGCAGTTAAGTGAATAAACTTGAGAAAAAGAGCTCTAAAAGTCGAATAGCTCCATATCTCGAACCTTTTCTTTGGATAATAGTGATTCGAGTTAGGGAAGCTCGACTGTGTTTCGATCTTTAAGAATTTTTTTTGTAAAATGAAATGTTTTAAGCTATTTTTTTGACTATTTTAATGCCTGAGTGTGATCCATTTTATTCGCATATTGTGTTTATTTAACAAGAATAACCCGAATACATGCCTCAAAAATAAAAAATTAAGAATGATTTTTTTTTCTGTGTATGTTTGTTAATGTGTGCATGAGTGTGCGTGTGTGTGTGTGTGTGTGTGTGTGTGTGTGTGTTGGCTTGTGAGCATCCGTGATTGACTTAAACAAAAAGCGCGCACAAATTTCAGTTTAGTTTGCGGCGCAGTCGCCGCGAGGGAACGACGACGACGACGCCAGAGCCAGAAAAACATCGCCCGCCTCGAGTTGGATTTATTTGTTTGACACTTGCCAAGTGATGTGTGAAAGAGGCGCCTAACGAGCGATTTCGCGACAGTCCTCACTCTCTGTCTCAGTCTCTGACTCCTCTGTCTTTGTCCCGTGCCTCCCAAAAGGGTTGGCAGCTGGATGCTAAACAAAGCTCTGGGAATAGTGCGGTGAAACCTTCGTCAAGTCAAGTTAAGTTGACTCGAGTCTATTTCTCAAGTGACTCACTCGCTCCGTGCTACTTTTATCCTTACTCCTTACTCCTTACTCCTGCCTCTCCTCTCCTTTCCTCGCTTGACCCAATTAACGGCGACGCGTACGAATGCGGATGCGGATGCGGACGCGAAGTTGTCTCTGGAGTGTGTAGTGTCGTGTCAGTGTGCCAATTACGCGCGAATTTCCGCAGTAACCTCCAGCGAGAACAGGAGCACGTCAGGCGGAGACAGACAGACAGACAGAGGCCATAGGCTATAGGCCCAAAGCATAGCCAAGTTTACAGCCACGTGTTTGGCGGCACAAAACCAACGAAGCAACCCACATGGGAGCAATTGACAAAAGGGCAACCGCTGTCATTGGCGGCGGCGACGGCGACGGCGACGCCATGTGGCGTTGGGGCCGCGCTCTGGCGCTGCTCATAAATTGGCAGCACAACAAAGTGCTGTCATCTCCTCCCCTCTGCCCGCTCATCTGTGCGTCTATAACTCAATTTAAATTCAAATGTGCGCCACTATAAAAAAAAAATCACAAAACAAAACAAAACAAAAAAAATGAAAGCGAACAAATTATAAAACGGCCGAAAATCGACAAAAGCAAACAAAATTAGCATAGAAGTTTTTGAATGGCGGACGAAGTCCTGGAGCAGGAACAGGAACAGGAGGAGGAGGAGGATACATGTTGTTGTTGCTGTGACAACACATCCACAACAACCACAACAACAACATCGGCACACCCACAGCTAAGCGTCTTTCAATGGATTGGCCTAGAGACCGCCGAGTTGTTGCCACCCCACATAACGAGATACTACAACAACCTGCACCATCAGGTAAATCTCTTTTGCCCACATACATACCTACTACATCATAGTGGTACTTGATAATATCCTATCCCATCTCGAAGTTGTGTTTTGTGAATTCACAGAAGTCTATTAAGATTCGTAATCCGTCTTGCAAAAGTTATGAGCATAATTTTACAAGTTGAACTTCAGCTAATTGAATGAAAAATGCTTTTTGCCCTTTCATAATAGTTAAGTACTTACTTGGGAAAGTTTCAAATGCAAAACTTGATTGTTGACTTAGAACACTGGTATGATAAGCAGCGAAAGTTTTCCCAAGGGAAACGTGTAATGAAATTAATCCCTACATTTACATTGCGAAAGCGGTTCTCAAATGGCGATTTCAGATTAGCGTTCTACTGATTGCACTATAAAAACTATAAATTTCAATTGTATAAGTAATGTTTCATTGATTTAAATAATTCAAAGTCTAACAGTAATTTTAAACATATATTTAAACATATAAATCTATAAGTTCATCAATGAACAAAATTACAAGAACTCCAAGATATTTCTCTCTTCGTTAAGGCTCTCTGCATTATTTTAAATGATTATGAATTTTTGCTTTAATTCAGTTATTTCTCTGAACAGAAAGAAAGGCGTACAATAAATTTCTGTCTCTCTAAAAACTGTTAAGCATGTTTCTGGATGTTTTTGATACTAAGACTGCATTCTTTGGTACCAAAGAAGAACAATAAATATCATTTAAAAATAAATACAGCTGAAGAAAACAATGTGAAATAAAAAATAGAGATTGAACTCAGAACAATTGCGTTGTAAGACAACAACTCGTATTTGTTTTCTATCAAGACTTCTTTATGGTCTCCTTAAGATATAATCTTCGAGTAAAGTGGAATAAAAAAAATGAAATGCATAAGAGAGTGTAAAGTAGAAATGGTCGACAAAACAGCCCAAAGGGGTTTAAATTGGGCCAAACAGGGGAATAGCACAAATATAAGAAAAAGATGGTTGGGTATGAAAGCGAATAAGTGAACAAAGATTTATGCAAATCAGCAGCTATATCCAGAGATTGCTCGGCTTAAACATACTTTCACTTTGATTTTATTACAGCAAAATTAAGTTAAACTAAACTTAAACATAATTATAACTACAATGCTTGATTGGTTTCAAAATCACTAAGAAATCCTGTACTTGATTTGATTTTTAATTTAACTGAGACAAGTTTTCGAATTTAGATACGTCAAAGTATCTTTCAGCTAGTTAACTGAGACTGTACTAACTAGCCATGTAGGAAATTGGGCCATCATTTTTTTTCCATTAAGTTCTGAAAGAGAATTGTAGGATTGCCATAAATATTGTCAAAGATATATTTGTTGGTAATTTGGGCCATTTCATTGTATCCATTGTTTGTATTAAGACACAAACATTTCTTGATGTCAGAATCAATTTACAAATGGCCATCGAATTTGCATTTATTTTTATGGCCTTTTGGCCCGAAGTTTCGTAAGCTAACTTACAATGTTCGATGTAAGTTTGACATGTTTGTGTTTTGGCTAAAAGAAATGCGCACAACTGCAACAATCGAAAAATTATTTACGAGTCTGTGTGTGTGTGTGTGTGTGTCAACATTTAAACGTGTCAACAAGCAAGCAGGCTAACTGCCAAGCCCACAAACTACCATACCTGTCGACAATTGGCCCGGACACAAGCCATGTACCGTTCCGTTCCGTTCCGACCAGACCAAAACCCGGCCCGGCCCACTGACACATTAAGCATATCCCTTTTGGCCACACACAACACATAAACGTCGGAATGTCGTAAGTGTCGTTGTTATTGGACTTTTGGCAGCAAATAAATTCTATTGGCAGTGCGATGAAATGACATTCGTTACCAAATTGCTCTTTGACCAAAACGACATGAACAGCTTTATGTTAATAGTTTATTGGCCAGTACACCGAAGCCATCCACAGCTATTACATCTGTTTAGGCCTTGACCTACACTATGGTAACTGCTGACTGGTGCCTCTGCCTTGGCCGCCTTGGATGTTCTCGAGGCTTCACTGTGCTGTGCCACAGTGAACCTTGGGCGAAACGTATTCCGATTTGTTGTATTCCACTTGACGGCGATTGTAGCACGCGTCGTGCACTTTATTGTGCATTAATTAAAAGCCTGTTATGTTGCGCATTAAACGTGACAGCGTTTGCCTGTAGCTGTCTGTCTGTCTGTCTGTGTGTGTGTACACTGAAAAAAAACAAACAGATTTTCAGCAGAAAATCAATTCCAAATGCTGTTCGTTTATCTCGCATTTTCTTTAATCAATTCGCGTACGATTTTTCAATTGTTTCCCTATAAATATTTTGATTTCTGGATTTTGTAAAAATGTTTTCAGTTAATTAAAATGTTTTAGATATTTTTTTGACTCTTTTAATGCTGAGTGGTTGCCGTTTTATTAGCATTTTGTGCTAAGTTAACAATAATATTCTGAAAATATACTTAAAAAAAAAATTTAATATCAAGAATATTAAACCAGGGACCGTAATCATTGTGAGTTTTATTATAAAAATTACATATTAATGATTATTTAAAGATTTTTAAGGATTTTCTTCAATGATATGATTAACTCACTTTTAAAAAAGAGTTCGTAATTATTTTTTAAGATTTGTTTTTGCGTTTTAAAGCGATATGCAAAAATACTTTGTGAAAATCCTACACAAAAGCCATGAAATAAAAAAATAAAAATCATAAATAATGATTATTTGTGAGTTTTATTTTTTCGCTCAAAATTAATCATTACCATTATTTGTTTTGTATATGTATTCTAGTCATTGATTTTTTGATGTCAAAAAATTTCAATAATCATTATTTGCGGTGCCTGTATTAAACTTGATTCTTAAAATGATTTTTTTCGGTGTAGCTGTGTCTGTGTTGAATGTCGTGCTGTGTCTGTGTGGTAGTGTGAGGAGGAGAAGACCACTGGCTGTGTTATGAGGCACTATTGTCCTTGTAAATCAATCGATTGTCTGTCTGAGCCTGTACACAAACATTTCATAATTATTTGCTGTGCTTCAGCACAGATTCCATAACTTATGATGAGTTATATACATACAATATAGGGGGCTAAGACGTAACTGCTGCTGTTGGCCAACTGGCAAATGGCAACTGCTATGTTGTTTGCACATTCTTGGGCAACTGGGCAGCTTACCACAAGTAATTAGGTTGTGGCTTCGGCATTCTTTCCTTTTGGCCATGATTCCTTTGCGAGTCGAGTCGAGTTGGCCCGCATGCGGTTGTCAAATAAGAAGTGGGCATAGTTATCTCTGTCTTTATGTTCCTTCTCTCTTTCTCTGTGTGTGTGTGTGTGTGTGTGTGGACACAAGTCACCTACTTTAGTTTGGACTATGGCCGTTGGCATGATTTAGCAATGCGACCGCAGCAACTTACAGCAGCAGCAGCAGCATCAACTCGTTGATGATAATGATAATGACGATAATCATCATGATGATGATGCTGATGATGACGAGGCAACGCCGGCGATGATTGGGTTAACGACTACGTGGCGCAGACATTGCGCCATAAATTACAAATATTTTTCGCAAGCTCTTCACGTTACTTGCTCCTGCTAGACAAATAGCAGCGCTGTCGACGCCGGCGTTGACAGCGACGCTGGCAGCGCATGCCTATACTAGTAAGGAATCAGCTTGAACAGCCTAAACTTTTTCGCACACACTGTAAAAGTAATGCGCATGTGCTGCACAGCATACAGCACAGATTCAGCAGTCACAGTCCAAACAGCATCCCAGCAGCAGCAGCAGTGGGGGAAGGGGGACAGCCAGCCCACCCACAAAGGCAGCTTTAAATTTAGCACTAGAGTCATCTCGCTCGCACGCATGCAATGCGCACATAAAGTTGCCATCTGCACCGGAAATTGATTGCTAGGTGAAAAGCTGCTGCTGTCGACGCTGACGCCGACGCCGGCGTTGGCTGCTGCATTCAGCTGGAAGAGAGAGAGAGAGAGAGAGAGAGCCAAGCAGCAGCATTGTTTGACTGCTGCTGATAACTCAGAGTTTAGTCTATAATTGTGCACCTTGCTGGCTGGAACTGTGGCAGTATAACGCGAGCCCTTGTCTGGATAGGACGGGTAGCACACCAGCAGCAGCAGCAGCAACAACAGCAACAGCAGCAGCAACAACAGCAACGGCAGCAGCAGCAGCACTTAGTATGGGCAGCGCTTCAACAACGACGACGGCTGCTGCACATACAAATACACACAACACACACATATACGGCAAATAAACGTAAACGTGAGTGTGAGCCACATTTCAGGCTCATCCTTCTCGTCGTCGTTGTTGTTGTTGGCGTCCTCGCTGCTGCCATACGGCGTAAGCCAGTGTAAAATACCAAAAAAATATATATAAAACATATATACACCAACCAAAAAAAAAAATAGAAATAACCCAAAGAACTGTGCAGCTATGAGGCTAAAATGAGTGTACGAAAAACTTTTTAATTTCAAAAGCAAGTGCACTAAAAAACTTTTGGGGCCCAGAGCAAAGAAGTAATAGTTATTCAACTGCTGGCGCACAAAAGTAGGCAGTGAAAAGCTAAAAAGCCAAAAAGAGGCTAAAAAGAAAAAAAAAAGTTGGAACACAAATTGATTTTTACACGCCACATGCTAAAAACACACACATACACACGTACAGATGTGTAGCAAATAAAAATCAACTCAAGGCAAATCGCACGCACACACACACACACACAAACAGACAAAATCGCGCACACACACGCGCGTACACACGCACACACACACACCCGGCCCTCTGGCGACTTTTTCATGCCATTGAATTTAAGCTCGCTGCTTGCTGCTGATTTTTTGCATATTGTCAGCTTGGAACAAGGGCCGGAGTCAGAGCCAGAAATCGGAGCCGCACACACATTTCTGCTCTGTGTGTGTGTGTGTATGTGGGAGTTGGTCGTACGACGACGACGACGACGACGACGAGCACGAGAATCTCACTCGATTCGCATCCTTCGCTGCTGCTGACACACGAGAGCTGAGTGTTGCTCTCGTATCGTTGTCGGTTGTCGCTTGTCGGTTGTCGTTGTCGTTGTCGCTTTTCGGTTGTCGGATGTCGGTTGTCATTGACGGCGTCGCCTTCGTGCGAAGCAACAACCGCTGTGGTGTCTCCAGCTTCGATTGCCCATCCATCCAATCGAGCAATCGAACAACCAGCCAACAGACAACAGACAAACGCATTTCAAAATCGATTTGACCAAAATTATTATCAATGATTTGCCAAAACGACAAACGAAACGCGCTGCAAATTGAATTAAATTAATCTGATTTGATGCTTCGTGTTCATGTGTGTGTGTGTGTGTGTGGTTTTTGTGGAAATTGAATAAAACTGTGACAGCTGGCTTATTAATTTATGGTCTACGATTTGCAGCAAGTGCTTTGACTGTGTGTGAACAACATATAAGAAAATTACCAAAACGAAAATAAACAGTAAAAGGATTCGCATAATATCATTATCGATTTTGACTCTCAGAGACAACAACAACAACAACAACAGTAACAACAAAAAGTGCAAATGCTTATAATAAAATTAAAATAACAGATATAAACACAAATAAAACCACAACGATTTAGATACGCACAACAACAACAAATAAAGGCAACAGCGTCTAAAACAACAATTACAACTACAAGAGCAACTTTGCAGTAAGTATGACTTGGCCAGGCCAGCAAACAAAGCTAGCAACAACCCCCGTTACACCTGATGACCCCGTCACACCCCCCACCCCCATCCCACCCCACCAGCCTATATAGAATGCCGTCTCTCATCTCTCTGCACTCCACAAATTTCATACACTCCACTGCCTTGGCTCAAGCACAGCAAGCTTCTCTTCTCTTCTCTTCTTTTCTTTTCTCTTCTCTCCTTTCCTCTCCTTTCGCTTGCCCCTCCCTCTTTACTTACCTCGATAGCCAGCCTCCGTTTCCTATGCCATTTCCGTCTACGTTTGCCTTATCAAAAAATGTGTGTATACACACACACACACAGACACACACCTACACACAGACACAGCGTCAAAAAGAGCATTGCACCAATACACAGAGAAAGAAAATGTTTGGTATCATTTACTGGGCCTCAACCCAACTGCAATACCCGCCCACAAACACACACACACACACACACATTGCTTTAGACTTCAGATTCAGACTCGCTTCTTTCATATACATTAGGGTGTCCCGCTTTTTTTTGGTATTCCGATTTCTAAACGATTATAACTTTTGATTAACAAACTCTAACTTACTAGGTACTGCTTAGAATTTAGTTTTCTTCACAACTGCATACCTTTTTATTGAAATTTACAAAGCATTGCTGTGTTTTTTGACCAAAAAAAATTAAAAAATTGGGAAAAAATTTGACTTTTGGGACTTCAAATCACTAGCAAAAGTGAACTTCTATTGCTATTAATGCTATTAACGTGAAGAAATCATAATATTCTATTAAAAAGGTTCCAATTTCCCTAGAAAATATAGGTGAAAACCCGAAAATTTTAAAGTTCTACCTCAGAACTCAACTTATTTACAAATAAAACAAAACTTTCTACCTTTAATAATAATAAACTTTTCAAAATTTTGAAATTTTGCATTGCATCACTTATGACCATGATTTTTCAAATTCCATTTCCAATTTCCAAATTCGGATCAAAAAAAAAAAATATATAAAATAAAGCGGAACACCCTAATGTACACATATTTATATTTTGCGTTCCTTTGGTTGGCCTCGTTGTTCTGTATGAAAATTTCTGTACATTTTGCTCATCTTTATGTTGTTGGTTTCTACTTTCTTATTTTTTTCTTTCTGAATATTTTATGAATTGAATTTGGTTATTTTATTCGCGTATGTTGCGCTGCAAAGTTTCCTCTGTGTTTGGCTGCGCATATCCTGCTCCCCAGGCTCAGACCGAAGCCAAGACCTCAGGAGCCAAAGCAGGAACAGTTCATGGGTTGAGGAACCCGTGAAAAGCTCGGCACGTTCTCATTCAATTATGGTGCGGAAGCGACGGGGCCACATTAGCATTCTTAAAATGTGGCAACGGAAGCCGGCGAAACAAACATTTCAGCACCTTTGTCTGTCTGTCTGTCTGTGTGTCTTAAGGATACACATTTATAAACATATTATTTAAGCATTCACAATTCGCTTTTAATTTAATTCGACATGCTCTTGGCTGTCCTTTGAATTTTCAACTCGACTCAAAAAACTAGTTAGCATAAATAGTCGCGTTATTAGAAAGTCGCCAGGGAATCAACTTTCGAATTTCCCCCCCTTATTGGCTCAGTTTAAAAACTGCCCTTGTTTAATTTTCTTTCTTTTTTTTTTTTGGCTTTTTCGTTGTTTTCTTTTTGTGCCTTTCTGGCTTTTCCCCAAACGGTTTCTGGACCAATTTAGATACCGCTCATCTCAAGGGTATTTTTTTGTTGTCGTTTCTTATCTTGCGCGTTAAGTTTGTCGCATAAAATTATATTTTTGTTTGCTCGATTTGGTTCGTTTCGTTTTGGTTTAATTAAAATTAATATGAAAATGCTGCGCAATTTACAAATATTTATTTAATTATGCGATTATTTGGCAACATTCATTGAACCCTTTTAGCAACAACAACCTTGCCTTAGTTGCTGTGCTGAGCCCTTAACCCAAGTAATAAACTGTAGCTTAACTTAAATAGAGATTATCTCCATATCACACCACTGTCCATCCAAGAAGTTCCCTCAATAGATTTCGTTTAATTTTGAGCTTCTCAACAATTTTCTTTTGCAGAACTCGCATGCTATAAACAAAATTAACAAAAACAAAAAGTCAACTCAAAATTTCCAACTAAATTCAAGCAAAAAAAGAAAACTAAATAGTGAAATTTACATAAATAAAAATATAAACACAGCAATTAAATAAAATATAATAATAAATACAATTGTGATGAATTAAATACTGAAGTCAAGCATTTAAATTAAACGAATAAAAGCAACAAACAAACAAAACAAGATATAAATATAAATATAAATATAAAAGAAACAAACACTGCACAACAACAACAGCAACAACAAGAAACCAAGGGAAAATAAATGGCACAACATAAATCAATTAAAAAGGAAACAATAATTTTTAAAAACTAAAGAAATACGAGACGACGACACGAGGACGGACAGAGGCAGAGTTATAGCGCATATAATAAATTATTACTACAAATACAGAAGTTTATACATGTATAAAAAATATATAGATATATATATATATATATATGTATGTATGCGTGTGCAGTGATAGCAACTGAATTTAAAAGCAACCAAACCAAGAGCAACAACACAAAAATGCCAAAATGCTGCAATTGTTGTTGTAATCTTAAGGCTCAACTATAGAAACACACACACATACACACATTCACATATATACACTTAGTTGTTGTTAGTTAAATTCGTTGTTTGTTGTTAGTTAAAGCTGTGATTAAACGCCAACTAAAAAATAGAAGGAAAAATACAAAGAGAAAACTGAATTAAAAGCTGGAAATGATACGGCTAAAAGAACAAGGTAAACAACAACAACAGCTACAACAACAACAACAACAACTAGAGGCGCATTAAGAGCAGCATATCAAAAGTTATCCACGCCCGAGAGAGAGAAACAACATTTATTCGCGTCAATCCTCGCCACCGCCACCGCATCGACTACAATGCTCTGGTAGCCAAGACAGTTTTAACGTGGATCACTACTGTGGCGGCGGCGGCGGCGGTGACACACAGGCGGCGGGAGGAGGAGGAGCAGGAGCAGCAGGAGGAGCTGGAGCAGCAGGAGGAACTGGAGCTGGAGCTGGATCGAGTGGTCAATGGTCTGCAGGGAGCGTGACACAACAAACTGGCGGCATTGTCGGCATGTGCCAGCATCATGGGCTAACATCACAATCGTTGATGTCCGGTGGCTGTGGCTCCCACATGTCTCTCTTGGGCGGCAGTGGCGGCGGCGGTGGTGGCAGCAGTGGCAGCAGCGGCATGAGCGGCAGCGGTGTCGGCAGCAGCGGACAGGGCATCCCCATTGGCCAGTGCTCAGCGGCAGCGGCTGCAGCTGCTGATGCTGCCATGCTGTCGGGGATTGGTGGACATTGCCGCAGCATGAGCGGCCTCAGTTCACTTAGCATGTCAGCGCCGCCCTGCCCCCCGCCACCGGCGCTGTTCAATCCCTGCAGCTCGGCGCTGTCCCTGCAACAGGCGGCAGCGGCGGCCTCGTCGCGCTGGGGACCGCGCACCTCCTGCCCCGTGCATAGTCCATTCCGTGTGCGTGTGCCCAATGGTTCCATATGCTCCGGACATCAGGTGAGCTACCTCAAAAAGAAAAACACACACAACCCACAACAACCACAGACCGAACTGAGTGATAAACGAGACAAATAAATGAACAGCAAGATATATGTATATACTATTTATCTACTTGTTTACCCATGAGTCTAAAATCCGTTAACTAATTGCATTTGACTTAAAAAGCAGCCACAGCTTGCCACAAAATGTTTTGCGCCTTTGAGTTTCATTTCGTATTTAAATTGCCTTAGATTGAGATAAATGTACATAATTACTTATGTAAATGTATGTATGTACGAGTATATTTATATTTGTATATACTAGTATGTACGCATTGTAGAACTACTTAACTTACATCTACACATTCTATTCTGTTCTCTTTCACGCCCCTCTGTCTCTGTTCCTGCCTCCGTTTGCATCTGGACCTGGCCAACGTCTCTGCAGGTAAGCAATTTCAACCGGATACCAAGTGCCCAGCACATTTTGGTAACAACCAAAAATGTGTCAACGACATGTAAGATTATTTCATTTGTTTCAAAACCAAAAGATACAAACACAAACCACACTTATTTCCTTTTGGCTGGCCCGTTTGCCACATAAGCTAACACATAATCTTTGGTATAAAAACTTCCGTTTAAATGTTTGTTGTCAACTAGTTTAACTCGATAATTTCTTGATAGTAAATCGAGTTAATTTAATCGATATTCATGCACAATTGACAACCCACTGGAATAGTTCATTTGAAAACCGATGAAATTTGTATGATTATTCTGGTGAACGGCAGTGATGAGCAATCATGATGTCAAATTTTGTGATTATGATGACTGAATATTACCTCACTAAAATAGTACGCTGAAATTCTCTGTTATCGATACAACAAATCGTAATCAACAGAACACAGGATTTGAAAATAAATAGGACAAAATTAATAAAAACAACACATTATTAAATAAATTAATATTAATATCAATATAGGCTACAAAATTTATTGATGCAATAAATCTGGTCTTTTGCTGTGTTGATTCCCATTTCATTAAGCATCTTGCACCAAATTGCTTTGAATTTTCTAAAAAAAAAAAAATATTAACACCTTTGACCCAAAAGAAAAAAGAAATCACAACTTTGATTTTGCCACAAAATTTCATTAAAGCGTTCACCAGAAATTCTTTGATTTGTGATACATGATTACTGATTGATTAGTTCTGGTGAACGCGGCCATTAAGTTCAGTTATTACTGAAATGATGACATCACTAGAATAAATTCAATAATATTAGTTCAGTCCATGTATGTGCCTCTGTCATTCTGTCTGTTTTCTTGCATATTTTGCCTGGCAAATTAAAAAATATTTTACCAGATTACTTTGTTTATAAGAAGTTCACTTAACATAATAATTTCATGAAAAGCTTTCCAATTAATGCGTCGGCTCTTGTATAAATTTTTGTAAAATTTTGATATTGAAATTTTAAGAATTCTTGGAATAATATTTGTGTATAATATTTGTGATTTAACAAATTGTTAATCAAATATTTAAATGGAAAGTTCTTAGAATCAATAACTGTGTACATTGTTTCATGGTCCATGATGCTTATGGTATCAGACTTTATGGCTAACATCAAATTAAATTGAAACTAGATGAAATGAGAGGGAGAGTGAGAGTGAGAGGGAGAGACTAACATAAGTGACTTTTCGTTTTCTAATATGAAACACACGCCGCGTAAATTTAGTGACTCGCATAGTTGTGCAAATTATAAGGAGCTCGATTCACATGATTGACCAAGCGGGACACACTGAGGATACGGCCGACGGATTGGGTCGGGAAAGACCGTATCCCAAATCAGATTCAGGCGCAGGTTTTGCTTGACTGCGCCTGAAAGTAGGCAGCACAAAGCGTAGAGCACAAAATAAATAATGAACGGGGAAAGAGGGTGAAACTGAAACTGAAATATTAACTAAAATCAAATACGAGCAACATTAGCTCATATCGTTGAGGTCTATCAGAAGTCTCTCTCTCTCTCTCTCTCTCTCTTTCACTCCGTCAATCGCTGTCTCTTTCTTTGCTCTGCGACATTTCGCTGTTTCTACTTTTGCTCTGGCGTCAAATTGAATGTGACTAATGCAATTAGTTCACACAAAATAATTCTCTTCCACTCGATTATAGCGCCTAATATGCCTGATGTCATTTGTATACTAGTATAATGTTCTGTGTATATTTATAATGAACAATTTCCAAATGCACACACACAAAGGACACACGCTGAATACAGGCATGAAACATCATGGGGGAGATGCGGAAAAAAGCGCTGCGGAGTCATATGCAAAGTAGGCAGCACAACAAACCATTACGCCTTTCAATTTTTGCGCCAGTCGGGGCCAAATTTACATAAATATTACACAAGCTGCAGATGAGGAGAATGTAAGAGGCAGCTGCCCCAATGATGATGGGGCTAGACTCTGGGGCAGCATTGCAAATAGGCTCGTTATGGCGTCTTGACAGCAGTCGGGGAGTTAATTTGAAGGCGTTCTTTCCTTTGGCCTTTTCGCCAAATCATCCCGCCTGAATATGTCAGCGAACTAGCAAAAGGTGTGGTCGTCTCCTCCCTTCCTTCTTAAAGCTAACGATGGCACAATTTTTATGCCACATCCATGAAGATTGGGCCGAAGTTTTAAGACGGGCGGATTCGCTGATCAATTCACAAGTAATACAATTTTTGTGCGTTTATGATGATTACGAGACAATTTGCTAAGCTTTGTTACCTATGTAACTGTCGGAATTTTAAATTCATTTAGTTAAAAGCAAAGCTGATTTCATTCTACGAGTCTAATTAAGTTATAGGCAAAATTGAATCAAAAGCAATCAATATACTTTTACTAAACTAACATATTGCTTAAGATATGCCAATAATTTAAAGTTTCCAAAAAATTTAAAACTAACTGATTTTTTAGTTTTTAAACATTTGCTCTCAGAATCTCTGTAGCTTTAAGGACATAAAGCAATATTTTGAAGATTTTGAGACTTTAAAACTTTTTACTACCAGGTAGTTCTTTTTATCGTCGTCTTGCCATTTATTAAGTAGGTTTTTGCCAAATTATTATCAGTTGTTAAGACCCTTTTGAGTGCACTTAGCCCAATGCAATATTCCGTTTGAAAAAAAGAAAAAAATAAATACTTAAAAGCTGTCAGCCTTTTTACTACTAGTTTGAAAAGTTTTGGACGAAACTTCGGCTAATGCCTGGAACAGAGTGCAAAATGTTTGTATGCTATTTGGGCTCTCTTTGGGATGCTTCATTATTGGCTTGACATGGCCGCCTCGAAAAGAAAAAGTGCCTAAATAACAAACGGAGCGACTGGATGACAGACTGACTGAATGACAGACTGGCTGCCTTGACACTCTTCATTTGTGAATGCGTTAATTGCGCTAGCAAAGGAAAAAGACACAAGCACAAGCACTTGCCTTGTGAGTGAGTGAGCATGTGTGTGTGTGTGTGTGAGTGTGTACATAACACATATGTAGATGTGTGTAAACACATCTCCACACTCTCCAACTCGTGTGTTGTTACTCTTGCTGCTGCTGCTGATGATGATGAACAAGCACAATGGCATGAACAAGCAGTTAGAGGCAGTTCTAACAACATCTAACAACAATGGCGATTACAACGCCAAGTGTGTACATTATTTTGCAATTTAGCAGAGCACACACACACACGTACATAGAGAGAGAAAGAGAGAGTGAAAAACACACATAGAATAGCTTATAAATTCGCACATGCTCTGCTTTTCAAGGCAAGCAAACATGAAGAAGCACAACTGAAACAACAACAAAAGCAACAGCAGAAAAAACAGCAACAACAACAAAAACATAAAAAAAAGAGAAGTCAAGAAATAATTAGTTTACTTGTTACAAAACTGAGTTATGGTCCCTTGCGCCAATGCGTTGTTGCTCTAGTTGAAATTGAATGAATGAACCAATACATATGTACAACTGTAGTATATATAATTACATGTATATGTATATCAAATGCAACAAAGATACAACACAGACAATGCGCCAAAAGTGTCGAGTGTGTGATATAATAATAATATAGTACGTATATATGTATGTACATGTGTGTAATAAAAGCTAAATGAAAATCTGAGCATGTGGCTACACAGCAAAAAAAAAACTGTAACTCTGGAATAAAATCAATTCCAAAGTGTGTCAAAAGTTCACTAATATTTTGATTAACGGGGCTCTAAAAGAATTTGTTAGGGAATTGAAATGTTTTATACTATTTTGACTATTTTAATGCCGAGTGTTTGCCATTTTATTCGCACATTGTGTTGATTTAACTATAATCAGCTGAATACACAATCAAAAATGCATGGTGAAATCAAGAATTTTAACACTTGAATTTGAGTATGATTATTTTTGCTGTGTGTGTGCATAAATGTGGCTAGCATTAAAGAGATGTGCCAAAAAGTGTTGCCTAGCCAACAGGCGCATGAAAATGGCGACATACAGTGTGCCACGAATATCTTCATACACCATAAATTTGTCAAATTTGGGTATAATAAAGATATTTTGATGCGGGATTTTATATTAATCTTTTATTCACTTAAATTCCGTTCGAATGATTCCAAAATTTCTTTAACCCATCAAATACCTATAGAAAATTTTGAATTTTAGAAAATGTCTATTTTTCAACTTTTTTCTCGATTTTTTCAAAAAAATATTTTGATGCAAAAAAAACTAAAACTTTGGAATAAAATCATTTCCAAACTGTGTTAAAAGTTCACTAATATTTTGATGATCAGGGCTCTAGAAGAATTTGTTAGGGAATTGAAATGTTTTATACTATTTGGACTATTTTAATGCTGAGTGGTTGCCATTTTAACAATAATCAAAATTTTAACACTGGAATTTGAGCATGATTTTTTTTGCTGTGTGTGTGCATAAAAGCAAAAAAGAATCTGAAAATGTGGCTAGCATTAAAGAGCTGTGCAAAAAAAGTGTTGCCTAGCCAACAGGCGCATGAAAATGGCGACATAAGTGGGTGAAAGTGTCCATGTGTGTGTGTGTTTGCCACACAGTGATTGCATGTGTGTGTTGTTTGTGGTTGCTTTGCCTTGATTTCATATACATACATACATATATGAGTACGCACGTACATACATATATGTATTTCCCCCTTGTCTATTGAGCAACAGGAAGAAGTTGACGCACCGCAGATAGATGGCTCTGATAAGTGCATAGTGCACACACACAGAGACACTAGCACAGCGGAAATTTGTGGCCTCTCTGTATGTATGTATGTATGTGCATGTGTGTGTTTGTGCGGTTTGTTTGCCAGAAATAATAAGCTGATTTGCAAAGCAAGCAACCACAACAACCACCGCAGTCAGCCATGCGAAATTTTGCCTTTTTGCTGTCATTGTTCAACAAATTTTTAGTTTCTTTTGTTGTTGTTGATGGTTGATGGTTTTGATTGTTGATTGTTGATGGTTGGGTCCATGTCGGGCATCAAAATTGAATGATTTGCGCCTGACAGCTCGAAGGGGGTTTTTTTTTTTTTTGGTGCAACAGAAAACGCAGGAAAATGGAAAGGGACAAAAAGATAGATGAGAACGCAGCACACGGAATTTGGTATTCCGTATACAGGATAACAGGATACAGATGACAACGACAACGGCGCCAGGCATTGTTGTTGCTCAAACTGATAAGGCAACTCCACATATTACCAGTGTCAATCAATACGTAACGTATATATAGTATGAATATAGGCAGGTAACTCGATTTTGAATGACTGAAAATGAGCAGCAACTAAGCTGTCAACAGGATGGGACAGAATGGTTTCTTTCTTTCTCTTTTTGATGGCTTTGAGGCCTGAGGATGGATAACAGTGAACGACGCCGCTCAATTACCGTGACATAGTCGTACGGTGAATGTTGTGTTTGGAGTCCAATGTTAACTGTAAGACTGTGTCTCGGTGGTTGTCAGCCAAGCAACAAGCAACAAACAACGCAACAACGCAATCATAATGCTAAACGGAAGTGATATCGTTCAACTTGTTTAACAAATAAAAAGTGAGTGGGTAAAACTTTATTCGTCAGTTTAAATATTTTTCTTCTTTTATACATGTGGTTTTTTGTTGGTTATTTGGTTGTTGTTTGTTTTTTTGCCAGCTTATCAGACGTCACGAGCAGACATGACAGACAGACAGACAGACAGACAGATAGACAGACAGCAACAAAGTCTGAGCTACAAAGTGACAGCTTGACAGGCATCTGCTCAGGCGCAAAACACAACCTGGAGGAATATTTCATTGCACGAATTAATCATGCATACGATATGATGCGTGCTCATTAGTGCATGTGTGAAAGGCGTGCTTACACTATACATATATGTATACACACGTATGTTAGGCTACACACGTATACATATATATTTGCTGGCTGTGGTTTTTGGCCAAATCTTGCGACTGACTGCGCTTTTTAAGCCTCTCCTCTCGGTCGCTGCAAGCAAACTGATAAGGCGCCAAGTGTCAAAACTATGTGAATGAGAGAAAGAGAACATGAAATTGAAATTGGGACTGAGCCGATGCGGGGTGCGAAAATTCCACAAGCCCTGAAATGTATCTATATGTAGTACGTATTTGTACGTGCGTCCCACGAACCATAAGATTAACTGGCATGAGATGCTGATGCTGATGCTGATGCCGCCTGCACGTTGTACTAATTAAAATTCGGCATTAATCCAGATGATTCAGCTGTCAACGTCTACCCGGTGCGGCAGTCAGTAGTTGTCCCTAATGGAGCCTGATGCTGCTGCTGCTGAGCCGGCTTCAGCTTCAGCTCCTGCTCCTGCTCCTACTCCGAATCCTGCTGTTGACACTCTCCTCTGTGGCCAGTCCCAGTTCACACACAGTGCCCACATTATGTACGTGTGTAATTAAAGTGTGGCCTGGCATATTAAAGAGCGCAGTATCTTTGCTTTTTCTGCTGCTTTTGCTGCCACTGTCACTGCCATTACTGTGTAATTATTAAAACCAACAAATAAGGCTCGTGTGGTACGTGCGGTTCGTTCGTGGCTTCACTCGTGGATTCGTTCGTGGCTTTATTCGTTTATTCATTCGCTGGTTGCTGGGTAGCTTAATGCGAAACTGATAAAAGGCAACAGCAGCCGCTGGGATTCTCGGTTGTCAGGCCAACAATCGATCTCAATTTGTACAGTACTGCACATATATATGCTTATATACAGGCTTGCTCCGTTTTTTACTTTTTAGCATTTAGCGATATGCATTTATTTACTTTGAATTTAGACTAAGTATCTGACTTAAACTCATCAACTCAAAGTGATATCAATCCGCTGAATATAGCCGAAATGGTATAAGAGCAGGTTAAAGAAACTCAATTCCGACAAATCTTATCGAAAGTGAAATTCGGAACAGGCCTGATTATGTTTTTTTCTTTTAATAAAAGAAAAATCTTCTATTTACAATATATACGTTTTATGGGTAAATTACCCGTTTGTAAATACGTATAAAGCACGGTGTATTGGAATTATATATCATTAAGTCTCGTTATCAGCAGCCCATGACGACAAAGAATCTCATAAAATTATGTTAAAAGTATAAAATAAACAACATTTCATATATTCACGTTTACACATCCAATGGTTATCCAACTTATCTTATTTTTGTACAGACATTTTGTTTACAGAATGCAGAAAACACTGCAAAACTTTGAAGCATTGTAATCCAAATTTGGTTGCTCTATCTCTTTTATTGTCTCTGAGTTGGAGTTGTTCATATAAAATTTTGGTTCTTCCATTAGGTTTCTTTTACGTGATGACAATTTACAGAGCTGACTTACTCATTTCTTCAAGCAACGTATTCCTTTTTTATAACAGCGCCAAAATTAAGTATACCGTAATTAAAACGCTTCATTTTAAACTTGAAGTACGATGTTTTAAGTGCCAAATTTCTGACAAGCAAGAACCATTTGTGAAGTCTAAGCAAGCGAATGAAGAAAAGATAGAGGAAAGATCTTGATTCAAGAACTTACAAACTTGTTCTTGTTTGAATACTCTTTGTTCTTGTATCCAGACTGAGCGCATTTTCATTGTAAGAATCGAATATACTTAATTTGAGGTCATTTGAACTTTTTTCATATCTGTGATATAATCGATATCTGTGAAATACTTATACATACGTATACGTTATTTGTGGATTTTTGTGCTCAACACTGTTAACCGATAGATCTATGAAATTTTAAGTCTTTTCCGACTAGAATTCAATTTTATTATTTATTTGGCAATTCCAAAATCAAGCCGAAAAAGTTGGCAATTTTAGCTCGAAATGTTTGGGCTGTTTTGACTTGTTAGCAAACAGTTGACCAACACTGTTTGCCAGTGTCTTAAGGCTTATTTTGCATTTTGCTGCTGCCTCAGCAGAGCACACAAATTGGAAATGTGAAGGCGTGCGATAGTTTAGGATAGTTCAGGATAGTTCAGGGCAAGCAGAGGCTAAACTAACATCTGCATATTTTGAGCTAAGGGTGAAGGGGGAATGGGATGAGCGGGTGTGTGTTGAATGGTGTCAGCTGTTGGCCGAGTGTGTGTGTGTGTGTGTGTTGGCAAAACTTTAACAAGCACTTAAGTATTAATCATGGAAATCAAAGTCAGCTGCGGGTCAGAGCCACACGTACCAACACTACACTGTTTGTATAGTGTGTGTGTGTGTATATGTGTGTGCATGTGTGTGAGTGTGTGTGTGGTTAGCATGTGGCATCATTTGCTTGGCCAGAAACTTTGCTGCTGACGCCGCTGTTGACTATCAATGTCACAAGCTCGGGATTTTCTGAAATCAGTTCAATGGGCGTGGAGAGAGAAAGAGAGAGCGAGAACGAGAGTGAGTGAGTAGGGGAGTGGAAAAGGGCAGAAAGAGGAAGAGAGCCTGTGATGACGACGACGACGACGACGACTAATGAGGCATTAAACTTAACTGCTCAAGTTTTTGCCTGTCAAGCGTTTATTAAATTTACCGTTTTATTGGCCCCAACAACTTGGTGTTAACTATGGCCTGTCGCTTGGTCAATGGGCGTGTGCCAAAATGGGGGGCGTGGTGCTGGCTTAACTGAAATCAGATTACGTTGTTTACCGCTTACTTCCGGCGGCTGCACAGCTAACCGAGTAGCAGCCAACAGCAGCAACAGCTAACAGCAACTTCTCCTCCCTCTCACACTCCCCCCCCTTGGCCATATTTAAATAGTTGCCAAGTTCAGCAAATTTTATTCCAAGTACATAATTTCGTTTTCCGGAAATTGTATTAGCCATTTATTTAGTCGAATTTGCTGCTGCTCGTTTACATCGTGGCCTACATTGGGCGGAGACATGAAAATATTTCTGAGCTCTGCTAAAACTTCTGATAATTGGATAGAAAAGTTGGACATGCAACTGAGTTCGATGATACTATAGAAAATCTTAATTGAATCACTAACAAGGCGACGGGAATAAAGGTGTTCCATTCTTCTTTTTTTAACCAGAAAAATCACTTTGTGAATCAAAGTTTTGCTTGGCATATTTAGTTGTGTGTGTTTTTCTTTCTCACCTCAACTCATTGTTTAGATATATTGTGGCCTTAAAATTCATTTTAGTGCTGCACTTTATTGTTATACAAATTTTCAGTTCACGTAATCGCATTCATTGATAATCCGATTTATTTTACATTGTTCTTATTTATATACATATTTCATGATGGCGTCAAAGCTGTTTAAACTTAAAATCAATATGAAAATCAACAATGTGAACTAAAACTATGTATGAGTTACAATGAAAATTTGTATAAAATTGAGTTTTACAAGGCAAGTTCATATATTTTGGCCACAAATTTACTACACTAAACTAATAAATTCATTTTGTTAGTTGCCAAGTGAAAAATAATCCTGACATGCTTTTAAGCCCCTATTAAAAGTCCTGCATTATCTTGAGTACTTACTCGTATATCAAAGTACAAAGATATTTAAATATTTCATTCAATTTTAATTCTAAGCAATTCACAGCTCACACATTCAATTGTTCTTGGAGATATCCAATTTATTCAATCAGAAAAAGGGAATCCTCTTACAAATTCCAATTTCATGGAAAGAAAATATGTTGTTGGTTGATAAGTTACCAATTTTGCAGAGCATTTGATTATCGATTAGCCCTGAAATTCAGTTAGCAAAACAAATCCGCAAATTCAATTAATCTGCAAAAGCAACTGCAGTAAAATTTGTTGACCACATGCCAAATAAATACATACTTATTTTGATAGGCAAGTCTATGTATTAAAAGCATTATGAAATATTTATGCACACAGCATTGCGGATATTTAGTCGAAGTGAATACAAAGTGAGTGTGATTGTGAGTATGAATGTGAATGTGACACTGACAGTGAATGAAATCAGCTTAGCTTTTGCCAAAAAAAAACAGAGATGGAGACAGCAATAGTTAGAGAGAGAGCCTGAAAAAGCCAATTTACTTTTAAGCTGCGCCTAAACGAGTAACGAACAAAAAAAAGAGGAGCTCATGGCTTTGCCTTAGATCACACAGTTCCCCTCTCTCGCTTGTGTCCCTGTGTCCCTGTGTCCATTTGCCATTTGCCTGGCTGTCAGCAAACACACACAAAAAAAAAAAAAAGTAGTGACAGACCAACTAAAAGGCAACTACGTTCGCTTTTGTAATGTTGTATGGTTGAAGCGGCGGCGTCAGCGTCTGTAACGGAAATGAGACGTGCAGCTCTCTCTTTGTGTGCGAGCGAGATGGCGTGTGTGCTTAGTACGTGCCACTTGTGTGTGTGTGTGAGTGTGTGTGTGTGTGTGTTTGTGGCATTGAGTAATCATCAACGTTGAAAATTGCGTTTTTTATGGAGTTGGCCACAAAAGCGCTGACATGGCCTAGCTATACTTAGCATATGTACGAGTATACTATATATATACATATATATACGCGTGTGTGTGTGTGTGTGTGTGTGTTTAGGTGTGCGACGTGCGTGCCGACTACGGCCACAAGTGACACAGCATGGGCACGCAGTAAAATCCTTTTTTATGACATTGCCCCCATCCCACTGGTTGGTCTCTCCACAATATATACACTGTGTGTGTGTGCGTGTGTGTGTGTGTGTGTGTATCTACGAGTTTATTTGTATACGCATACAGCTGCCTTTTGGCCTTTCTGGCTGTCTTGCGGTTTGTCGAGGCGCCACACAAATTAATTTCGCAGCATATTCAAAGTGTTATTAAACATAATTTATTAAAAACGAAATTGTATAAAAGCCAAGCCGTTGCCCTGCCTCATAGCTGTGGTGGACTCCGACTCTACGACTCAGACTCCAGCTCCAACTCTGGCTACGATTTCAACGCTGCTGCTGCACTTGAGAGGTCGTAATAAATTTTTGTGATTTTTGTTGTGGGTCGGAGACTGATGAAAGAGGCAGGCAGGCAGGGATCGGGATTGGGATTGGGATTCTGGGAGGGCTGTCGTTCTGGGTTATAAGGTTCATGTGCGTGCCGTTGTCGTCGCCGCTTTAACGGCACTCCCTCTCATCTTTTTTTCTTATTTTTTTCCTTGTTTTGTGCTGTGCAACAAATGTTGCCAGTTAATGTTGTAAACAAGTTGTAGGGGCGGAGAAATTTGCTTGGGGCCTGAGGACCAGAATCAGAACCCGTGTCTGTGTCTGTGTCTGTGTGGGTGTCTCCTCCTCAATATCTGTCACTGTGTGTGTGTGTGTGTGTGTGTGTGTGTGTTGGGTTATGATATATGAGACAGGCATAGCAAATCGGAAATTTAATTTCCACAGAAAAGTGGCTTTGAAACGGCTTTTAGCCTTATAATAACTGGCAGCTTAATTGCCGGCCATAATTTAGAGTGTGGCCTTGTTGCCGTAGTTGTAGCCACCATTAGGCCAAACTGAGAACCATAAAGACCAACTAACCAGCTTTGTATTTGTATTTGTTTTGTTGCCCCTTTGCTTGACAGGCGCTGCTGCACACACACGATGTCGTTGCCCGGGATGTCTACGGCGAGGAGGCTCTGCGCGTCACACCGCCGCCCATGGTGCCCTACCTCAACGGCGATGAGCTGGACAACGTGGAGGCCGGCGAGCTGCAGCATGTGACTCGAGTGCGTCTCGTGCAGTTCCAGAAAAACACCGACGAGCCCATGGTAAATTACAATATCTGCACCTCACACGAGTTTCGACTATTTTCTTTAGAAATTGCATAAAAAACAAAAAAGAACCTAAAACTTTAAGAAACCAAAATTTGGATGGAAAATGAAGAAAATCTAAATTAGGAAATGCAACCAGTGCTGCCAGATTCGCTTTTTTCCCGTCAAATCTGGCTGTTTTCAAAGGCCATTTGCTAGAAAAATTTGCAAACAGCGGGCAGTGGGAATTCTAGCTTGCTTTTTTTCCGATTTTTTTTGTATATGACCAAAAGTTGCCCCTTAATACCCAAAATATAGGGAGAATTGGCTTCTGGCAACTGATTTTGTGCACTTACTCTTCCCATTTCGGGAGAAAATACAGAAATTAATGAATTGAAAAACTAGCTTTTTTTATGGCTTTTTTAATTAGCATTTCAGCTTTTCTGCATCGATCCCCCCGTCAAAAACAGCTTTTTTTTTCAAACAAAAGTTGGCAACACTGAATGCAACTAAGAAAAAAATTTAAAAGTACAAAAACTAGAAAATTGACTATAGGATACCCGTTACTTATTTGAATAAATAAAAAAATATTTCTTATTGCATGCTTTTAGGCACTTACATTGCTTAAAAACTTGAATAAGCCATTACCACCTTTCTATTTGTCCGATCTTGTTACGATTTAGTAGGATGATGGGCAATAATAGTAGCTAACGTTAATTAGTAAAAAAAAACCTAATATCTTGAAAACTGAGCGTGTGGTGGCTTTTCAATATGGTCTCTGAGATCTGGGCCCTCACACAGACGGACGGACAGACGGACATGGCTATATCGACTCTGCTGTTGATGCTGATCAAGAATATATATACTTTATAGGGTCGGAGATGCTTCCATCTCCCGTTACATAAGTACATTTCAACGAATACAATATTCCCTTTTACTTATTTTCTAAGTAACTGGTATAAAAAGAACCCAAGTACGAAAGGATTGACAACCGTCTGACATCGCTTCTTACTTTTTATTGGCTTTTTAAACATGGTGGCACACAATATTTATATGTAGACCCACCTTGCCTCTAGCCATTTTTAAATGAATTGTTACATTTTTAAATTAATACTGAAAATAAGAAAACAGTGGTAGGAAAAAGTTCAAAAATGCCAAAATTAAAAATATATTTCGATCGATTTTTAGTCAAATATTTTTAATAAAATATTGTTAAATTCCAAACGTTGGTTTAATATTTTTAGACAGTCGCATAGGGAATGCATAAAATCAAAGAATTTGTTATTTAGCCAAGTTATTCAATTGTTTTACGCTCTTATTTGCAATCCGTGCTGCAGGGCATCACGCTCAAAATGACGGAGGACGGACGCTGCATTGTGGCGCGTATTATGCACGGCGGCATGATACACAGACAGGCCACGCTGCATGTGGGCGATGAGATACGGGAGATCAATGGGCAGCCGGTGCAGCATCAGTCCGTGGGTCAATTGCAACGAATGCTGGTAAGCTATTGACCCCTCCCTTCCCTTCCCACACTTTTTTACTCTGTTTTATTGCTATTTTTCAATTTCGTATTTCATTTTTATATTTCTTTTTTCAGCGCGAGGCACGCGGTTCCGTTACCTTTAAAATAGTTCCTTCTTACCGTAGCGCCCCGCCACCCTGTGAGGTAAGTTTCCCCTGACACTTATTGCATATTTTAAAATTTAAGCTACTTTTGCCATTTCCCATCACGGCATCGCTAGAATTTTCAATACAAAAATTCATTCAGCGTAATAAACTGGAAAAATTGCACACGAATTGAAACATGGTTCATCAATTATTTCTGTATTGAACTTTGAACTTTATGGAATAAAGAATGCGAACTGTTTTTATAGTATTGCAATATGCTCGTAAAGCCTTTAGTGCTTTTATCTTTTCCATGTTGTTGCCAATTATGAATTCAGATTCCGAATTGATGGATTATTTCCAATAGGAAGTCGAAGCGATTCTTAATTCTGAAACATAAAAAGTCTACGAGCTATAATAATGAGTATAATTTACTAATTAAATACAGATAATAATTGAAATAAAAAGTAATTGAATGTGTTCATTTCAGTCATTAGGCATTATAATTAGAATCCAACTCATGTGCAAGGGTAATTGTATATAATTCGACTGAATAACATGAAAACATAAAGCACACTAACCATATGCGAGTAAAAGATATCATTTTGAATGTTGGGTTGCTGGATTGTCTGCATTATTATGTAATTATATTGTTTCACATTAACATGACTCCGACACATTTTCCATTTTCCCCCCTCACAAACAACAAGCAGCTTTTCAGGATAAGACCCGCTCCAGTGCTTGTAAGTATCATATTCATATTCGAGTAAATGCACTCGTGAATCATATTTGCAGCAACACAAACTCACATAAGCATATTGAATATGTTCATAAATACAAACATACACACATTGCATATCCATATCCATTTACATGCAGGCTTTGCTCATTAGTGTTCATGAATCATAGTGATGATTTGTCTAATTCATATCCTTGAATTATAACTGTGAAGCGAGTTGCGGAGCAACCGGGAATAATCAAATGGATTTTGGTTGTTCCTGTTGCTGCGCATTACCATCAGACAACAAAAAATGATGATTATATTCAACACAGTCAGCAACTAAAAGGTTTTTTCCCGATTCTCTTTTTTGAATCTTTCTCGCTGTGCAGATTTTTGTTCGTGCACAATTCGATTATAATCCGCTGGATGATGAGCTTATACCCTGCGCCCAGGCGGGCATTGCATTCCAAGTCGGCGACATACTGCAGGTAGGAACACATTAAGAGTCCTATAGACAGACAACTAATGACTGAGAATTTGTTTGTCCTGTTGCTGTTGTTGTTTAGATCATTAGCAAGGACGATCATCATTGGTGGCAGGCGAGAATTGATACGGTGGGCGGATCGGCGGGCCTGATACCATCACCGGAACTCCAAGAATGGCGTATTGCCTGCCAGACCGTTGATAAGACCAAACAGGAGCAGGGTATGTTCAAAATGCACTCTCTATTCTCAATTAACATTTACCTAAAAAAAGAAATACATGTAAACAAACTAACTATGTGTACTAAATATTTATATGTGTAATTGGATGCCAACTATAATCGTATGCTTTATAATTCTATAATATTGGAAAGTGTGTGTGATGAATTCGTAGTTAAAACAGAGAAAAAACACCTCATACTCTATTTTATACACTTCCACCTACACACACTCAGACATCCACGTCTTCACACACACACAATCACACACATTTACACTAAGCAGCTCAGAGAATTGCATGCCCAAAAAGTAGTTGCAAAATTAACCAAAATTTCGTCAAAATATTTAGAAAAACGAAAAAAAAAAACAATGCTACAAAAAAGTGTCTGTCGTTTCAATGTACACAACATAACACACACACACACACACATATACACTCACATCTACACTTAAACTTATGTATAAGCAAATAGTATATTTAAATCAAATCAATTATCGTGAATATCGCCAATCACACATATTATATATATATGTATGTGTATATGTATGTATGTAACTATGTAACTATGCAGGAGAACCGGGTGCTGGATGTTCCGCTCACGCAGATGGGTGTGATGGATCCGCAGGTAGCTAATAAATACTCCTAAGACCCACAACTAAATAAATAAACATAAATTCAAATACTTGACCACAACTCAACTTTAAGCGTTTCTCTATTGAGTTTTGTGTTCACTCGATTTTCTATCATCACCAAAAGTAGCAAAGCGCATTTCAAAAGCCACTCCCACACCCGATATCCCTGAAAAGACACCACAAGTCAGTCCTTTATCAACACGCGGTTCAATTGAACCATTTTCGGCATTTCGAAATTTTAGACACCTTTGCAGAGCATTTAGAGAAATACTAATTTTGATAATCATTTGATTAATAGAAATTTTACTTTAAATAAAACGTGTTTATGTATTATTTGCATACCGTCCGATTGTTGATAAATACATTTATAAACTACAATATTTATGAGTGGACTGTATATGGAAAAACTAGACAGTTCAAAGAGACAATTAGATTTTCAACATACATAAATACATTTTTGATGCAGAACAAAATTGGAGGTCAAATTATGATAAAATTGACATTCAGCAAGGGAATTGGTTAAGTTTTGACAAAGCTATGACAGCTTGATGTTTAAAAAATGCATTGTCATTGTCGCCAATCAAGATTTTTTTTATATTTAGAGACATTGACTCTCCTTACTCTGTATAAATTGCCTCTGCAAGGGTTTAGATAAGCAACGATTCGTCCAACGCACACCTGAGTAACCCCGCCTTTAATGCTTTTAGTAACAAGTTTAGCATCTTGTGTCTGACAAGATGCTGTATTTAATATAGTTTCATTTGGCATTACATAGACCCCTCATGTAGAAACGCTTTTTTCAAAGGCATTGCTTAAGTCGCTATATTGTAAAATTTCCCATGAACAACTCACATATTAAGTAGATCCATCATCATCATCATCATCTGCTTTAGAGATCATCCGCAAGCAGTGCATGTCATATCATCGCAGTGAACTGAACTATCAACAATCTACTTATTTGGTACAAGAAACAATAAATACAATGGGATAATTAACTCGCTATGTGAAATCTTTTGCATTTGCTTTGAATTGAGAGCATGCTATGCCTGTTTTAATATATTTCTACTTTTCTTAAAAGATCATGATAATATTATACGTTGAATTTAAATATTGAATGCTGTATAATCCACAGTAAACTGTTCCATCTTCGGGCGCAAGAAAAAGCAATGCCGAGACAAATATTTGGCCAAACATAATGCCATATTCGATACGCTCGATGTGGTCACATACGAAGAGGTTGTCAAAGTGCCAGGTAGATATATAAAATTGTTAATTTATTGAAATGTTAACGATTAATATTGAATGTTGTTTCTGTTAGTGGGTGATCCGAACTTCCAGCGAAAGACATTGGTGCTACTCGGTGCACATGGCGTGGGCCGAAGGCATATCAAGAATACTTTAATCTCAAAGTATCCCGATAAGTATGCCTATCCCATACCACGTAAGTAAATGACAGTTGAAATGTGTTTAAAGCAGCGGTGGGCCCGCAATGGCTCCGGGAGCCATCGCCTGCTCCCCAATTCAAATTTCGTGCCCAGCGCTGGCTTACAGTATTATAATCTTATTTAAATTACAATCTCTTCAATAGATACAACGAGACCTGCTAAGCCCGAAGAAGAGAACGGACGCAGCTATTACTTTGTCTCGCATGACGAAATGATGGCCGACATTGGTGCCAATGAGTACTTGGAATACGGTGCGTATACATTATATCAAAGCCGTGCATACGTCAAGAATTTAGTTAATAAAATGAACATTGCTTTGCATTTGAATAGGAACTCATGAGGATGCCATGTATGGCACTAAATTGGACACCATTCGACGCATACACACTGAGGGTAAAATGGCCATACTGGATGTGGAGCCGCAGGCACTTAAAATTCTGCGCACTGCTGAATTTACGCCCTATGTCGTGTTTATAGCGGCGCCCTCACTCCAGAATATTGCAGATGTAAGGAAAATAAGGGGAAGAACTCAGTTGATGATGGGTTACCAATTGTGCAGAGTTGTCAGTGTAATGGAAATTGTGTTTTCGTTCTCGTTTTCGTTGCAGTACGATGGCAGCCTGGAGCGACTGGCCAAGGAATCGGATATGCTGCGTCAGCTGTATGGTCATTTCTTTGACTTGACCATTGTGAACAACGATATTAGCGAGACGATTGCCACACTGGAGACGGCCATTGAGCGGGTGCATACAACACCACAATGGGTGCCCGTCTCCTGGCTCTACTGACAAGACAGTGAGCTGGAATGCCCCGACTGTCTCGATGGCTGCGATTGCGAGTGGGATGCATACACACAGGCGTCCAATGTGGCGCTCTACTGAGCAGTTAACACACACTCACACACACACACACACCATTAAAGTATTAACGAGGCACAAATACAACACATGCAACTACAGTGAAGTTTTGTAGGCGCCTGGCGCCCGCTTAAGCAATCACTAACACACACACACAATCACACACATATATAGAAATGGGTATTATGGGAACTGCAGTCGCAACGCAAAGACAAAATGTTAACGTTAAATATTAATTTGAAATCATATTTTACATTTAATGATGTTTTTGTTTTAGCATAAGTTAAATATTATGATTATTACTATTATTATTATTATTATTGTATTTGCCATTCCAGTAAGCTGCCCCCGTGCAGTCTGTTTTATTGTTTATGTTATTGTTTTATCTAGTAATTTGTTTAGTATTCTTTTGCCAGACAGCATTAAACGCTTATGTAAATCCTGCACTTGTTAGTGATTAAGTTTAATTGAATAACAACAATAACAATAACAACAAGCACTCCAGCAACAAAATACAAAATGTAAATTGTTTACAAGTTTATTTGCAACATGAAAGTCTTTTGAAAAGCGAGCGTGAAACGAGTTAGTAAATTATAGAAAACTACGTAATTAAATTTAACTAACATAGAACAAAAATGAATAAAGAAGAACAACAAACAAACAACAACACGAAAAAGATGAATAAAACAAAGTATGATGAGAGCAATTTCAAGTGTTTCAAACAAATTAAAACAATTAATACACATTAAAAAGTAAAAGCAAAAAAAAAAAAATGAAATGAAAAGAATGGAAGATGAGAATAAAAAAACGAAATAAAGATTTAAAACAAAGAATATAACTCAAAATGTGCACGGTTTTAAATGCAATAAAAATTACATAATTAATAAATACGAAAATAAAACAAAATGGAATACACTTACATACACAAAGCAAAGCAAAAGCAAAAAGCTTAACCAAAACCTAAAGCGAATAAAATTGTTGAAGTTGAATTAATTTAATTAAGAATTTAAAAGGAAAATGCAATCAAACAATATAAGCGTACATAATTTATTTGCCACAGCGTTATCATAATAAACGACACGTAATTAAACGAAGGCAAATTAAAAGAACATAGAGTGAGCACAAAACACACACACACACATACACATACTAACAACAATAAATGAACAAAAAAATAAACAGAAATATAAAAAAAATTAAACAAAAGGGGTAAACGGTAATTTAATAACCTTATGAACCACTATTTAGTAAAAGCAAAAAAAAATACAGAGAAAGTGCTGAGAGATCAACACACACACAGACACACACACACGCGTATATATATTAAATATACACATATATTTTTGAACAACTCAAACTCAGGTTGGATACATTGAAAATCAGACAGTTATATAAGATTAAAATATAGCGAGCGCTTCCTTTTAACCCACAGCCAATAAGCAACAACAACAGACAGCTAATTCTAGTGAACCAAATCAATGAACCCACAAATTCAAGAACAAAACGAAAAAAACCCAAAAAATAAAAAAAATGAGAAAAAAACCACCCAATAGCGTCGCAGCTTTAAGTTTTTAATGCTATGTATTATGTATACAAAATGATAATGAAATCATGTAGAAACTGTGAATACCGTATTCGAGTACCCGAAAAGGCAAGCTCATCAGTTTTTACAGGTTGCTAAAGGCACCTGCTTTTACAGAGTGAACAAGTGCACTCGAGTTTTTTTCCCCTCTCCACAATTTTATTCGAATTTTGGTTAATCAAAAGTCGAATTGAGAATCGTAAAAATGCAGCTAGATCTGAATTTCGAACTATTTTGTAAGTTTATTATTAAACTTAATGGATCAACACTTGGTTATGCGTCTTGGGGTGTAACCAATGAATAGTTGTATTCCTAATGTTACGTGGAACACTCTTACTTTAGGCCAACATAATAGCGCCAACACAAACAGAACAACAACAACAACAACATATTGGGCAAATGCAAAAGAAAAACACTTAAATTCTTACAATTAGAATTTAAAGAGAAAAATAACAAATGAAAATGGTAAAAAAAGAGACATTTAAATTTATATTCATGCAGCACATTTTGGTGGCAGTCAGCGATTAACCCACTTTAGCCTTCCACTTCCACTTGACCCCATTTGAGCCGGAGCTTATTTCAACCACAATTAACCAGAAGCATCCATCCATTCCACACAATAGTTAATATGGAGTTAAACCCACACACACACACACACACACAGGATATAACTACATGACGAATTCTATGGTTTCAAGATGGTTGAGAAACATACTTATTGAGTGCGAAAATGCAAATTGTGAGCTGGTCTATCAATTTTATTCCGTTCTGAGCGACGACAAGCAGACAGGAGGCAGGCAGGCAGGCAGGCAAATCATAGATGTATTCCCAAAGAATGAAAAAGATGATGATAAAGATGAAGAACCTACCCAAACAAACAAGAACTAAACTACCTAATACCCACGACAAACGCAGCCGAGTGGCCAAATTAACTAAGTAGTACTTACTTATACCTAAAATTACCTAGAAAGAGAGAAAGTGTATGTATTGTACTTGTATGTATATTTTGCAGCCCCCAGTTGGCTGGGTGTGTGCCACAACACCAATGCTCAAATCAAAATCTTATTTTATACGATTATTGGGTAGTACTTACTTATGTATGTGTATGTATGATGTTTAAAAAAAACGGGGCCCCTTCCGGCTAGAAAAGATACCTTTTTTTTTGTGTGTATTTTTTTCTAATTTTTTTTGTTAGTTCATAAAATTGATTTATCATTGCGAATGCGAGCAAATTGTAGCTGTATATTAAGAATAATTTCACATTAAAATTAAGTAAAATTTATTGTTGATATTACATAAATGATGATGATGATGATGAAATGGTAAACGAAACCAAAACAAACACAAATGCAAATGCAACCCGAGTGAATTAGAATTTTTCTCTAATTTCGAGAGTTGATAATAAGGATAATGGTAATGATGTATTAATGATAATGACAATGAGTGGATAGTATTCATAATGAAGATACTGATGATGCTTATGATCCCCCAAAAATGTCAAATGTCAATATAAGTATTTAGATTGGCACTATTCGAGCTATTTGAGTGAATTGTTATTAAAATATAAATGGATTAAGATCGATAATGTGCAAATAGTTGAGACGTTAGTAAATATCATTTCAAAATGAAATGAAATGAAATGATGAAAATGACATTATATATACATAGTTTAAACATGGGATTAAAAATAAATAAAAATTGAAACGAAAGGGAATGCGAATAAAGAAATTAATAAAACAAAAAGGAAATAAACACTCAACCCTCGACTTTCTTAATAACTTTTGACAATAACATTGAAATTATATATAAAAAAAAATCAAAAACATACATTTATCATGTAAGTATAACCAGAATTGCAGTAAAGCAAAAAACCGAATTTATTTGTATGTGTGTAAGGCGAACTTTTAACCAGTTTTAACACAGAACCGCCGTTCTTAGAAGCTCCCCAATGGAATTCGCCGAACTGCGCGGATGATCGTGACAATGTTAAACTACGAGATACATTCACACACATCTGCGGGGTTTCTAATTGAAACATTATACAAGACTTCAAATAGCGTCAGCGTTGTCACAACAGCTTTAAATTTGACCCAAATTGGTTTGCATATTTTTCAAGGTAATGCAAATTTGATACTTTCGTTTTTTTTTCTTTTTTTCATTTTCTGATATTTTTTGTGTTCACTTTTTTTTGGGTATTTCGGTTGGAGTGTGTTGACCGAAGTTTTTGATTTCAGTTTCAACAACAGTTGCCTCATAATTCTATTGAAGTGTTGCGCAAAATTTCTGTCAAACTGCAATCATTTCAATTTGTTATGCTATTAGTTGTTGTTGGGCTGTCCCATGTCGCTTTGACCACAGCCCCAGGTCCCAGACCGAGTCCCGAGTTCCAGGCATTTTAGTATGCCAATGTGGAAGCGACAAACGTGCCGGGAAATATTAATAAGCGGAAAAGCTGTGGGGGAGCTGGCATACATATATGTAAATAAGTACATCACATACACAACAGAGACAGAGAGACATTTAGGCATTTGTGTCATGTGCTATTACCGTTGTTGCGCCCCACTGTGTGTGCGGTGTGGTGTGTGTGGTGTGGTGTGTGGTGGGCATGACAGGGGCAGACGAGCAGAACATCTGCCTGCCTGACTGCCAGCAGTCAATGAACTGCAGCTGCAGCACAGTGGGCAACCGAGCAATTACCTCACACACAAATCGATTTTGACTTGTGCTCAGCTATTTAATTGCAATTTGCGGTTAACCTAATAATCAACTTTAGACACTGCCTTTAAAGCGCCTGCAATTCATATTCAATAAAATTGACAATTGTTTTTTTTGCTGCACATTATGCAATATTCAAATTATATCAGGTTAATCTTTAACGCTTTCAATAAAAACTCATAGCTTTACAAAGAAATTTTAGTCTCTTCCTTAAACATAAGTTCACCTTAATTTTGATCTATATATGGGTATTTCCAGGATCGCGAACGCGACATTTGTACAACTTTAAATAAAAAAAATGGCAAAAATTGAAATTTTCAATAAATGTTTTCGTCAATCGTGTTTAATACATTTTATCTAACTCTATTTTTATGATAAAAGACAAGCTTTGAAAACTTTTCGTTTTTTAATTATTTATAGGAAACAATGCATCGCGAACGCGACGAAAAATGGAAGTCATTTTTGACTTCATCTTGACAAATGCGAAAGTCTGCGAAATGTGGCGAGTAATTTGGAAGAAAATACTCTTAAACCATACATAAAATAATGTAGTTTTCCATTTTAGAAATAATATTTGATTCGTAACTACCGTTTTATATATTTTACAAGTTTTCTTAGTAATTTGTAACGTGACATCGCGAACGTGACAAGATTTCCACCTAGTTTTTCCAAGAGTTTGTTCATCAAATTTTATTCTATATATCGGAAACAGCTTTTAAAACTTGTTTTAAATTAAACTTTCAATATTTTTCTATATATTAAAATGGTTTATGTTACAATCTTACTCCCTGACTAAGATTAATCGTTAAAATACAAACGGTCCAATTTTAAAAATCAATTTTTAAGAAAATAGGCAAAAATATGGAAAAAGTGAATTTATTCCAATGTAGAATCTATATGTTCATCCTATTGAATTTCTTCTAGCGTATATTGATAAAATAAATAACTTGAATACATTTTTGGAAGAAAATATCACAAGATGTGAGTTTTTAATCAATTTTACGTTTTTGGGCAAGGTGGACCTTTTTCTGGAAATGCCCATATGCAGTCAATGTACGAAGGAAACTAAAGTTTTATAGCCTACTTAATTTTTTATAAATACTTCGTCAATTGGGTTAAAAAGAAATTTTTTTGTTGTTTTTAATTGGGATTCATTATAAATAAATATATGTAGTGTTATCGTTGAGATTTTGTTGATTCAATATTCAATTCTAACTTATTATTAATAAATATAATACATTTGAACTTCCATCTCTATACCTCGAATTCTCTCTAGCTCGAACTAAATTTTCTTGGATAATGGTGATTCGCGTAAGGGAAGTTCAACTGTATATTATTTTCAGTCTAGATGTTTTTTAAAATTAAATAAATATTTTTTTTAAATAGATTTAAATAAATTAATGTGCGGGCTTTATTATTTCTAAGAGAACAAGTTTGTGCTATATTGTTGATGGTTTTTCATTTCTAGTTAATTTTAAATAAACTTAGGAATTTCAACATATTTTTTAAAATTAAAAAAATTGTTTTTTTTTTTAAATAGATTTGAATAAATTAATGTGAGTGTGTTGCGTTCAATAACGATTGTATTATTTCTAATTCAAGTTACTTATTAATAAATATAATAAAATATCACACGAATTATTGCATATTTTTTTAAAATTTAAATAAATAAATATGTATTCTTTATAGATTTGCATAAAGAAATGTGAATGCATTGCGTTCGAAAGCGATTCTAGGCCACTGTGCGCAGTTGCGACGCGTCGCTGCTCGGCTTATTCTCTCAAGCGATCGAGTTTTGGTAGCTACATAGCTACATAGCTGGTAGCGGGTAGCGGGTAGCTGGCTCACTGTTGGCTGTTGGCTGCTTGCGAGCTGTCTCAAAACACATACCGGCTGCCAGTTTCAGTTTTGTTTCGAGTCTGCGCGGTGGAAGTTGTGCCCCGTTGTACTTGCACAGAGTTCGTTTTTTGAAGTGTGCGCTCGCAAGTGCTTAGAGAAGTCGAAGTCGAAGTCGACGTCGACGTCAGATTCCGGCTTTTTAATTGCAATTGGAAGGCACGTGTGTGAGTGTATGTGTGCGTATCTGTGTTTGTATTTGATATACATATATAAGTGTTTGTGGGCAGCGGGAATTTCTGAGTGTTATTGCTGAAACTTATAAACAGTGCGCGCAAATAGAGCGACAACAACAACAACAAAATATAATATCACTAAAATATCAACTTGAAAATTCCAAGAATATTCATCTGTCTTATCAAAAGTGGCGACAAGTGGCGCCTTGAGGCTGTGCGTAGATTTCAATTCTGTTCCGTCTTGCCTTCGGAATTATGGTCGCTGCCATTAAAGGCTGACCTTTAACATTGTCCATTATAACAAAGTGTGTGTGTGTGTGTGTGTGTATTTATTTTTAATGATGCTAAACGCGCCTTGTGCATTGGCCCCTGGTGTCAGTTGTCAGTTAACAGTGCGATAAGGCAAACCAGTGGCAAACGAGTCGTCGTCGTCGTCGTCAGTTTAGCCAATCGCTTTTCGGTTGCCTCTCAACTAAAATCCAATTTAAAGTCGAAAACTAACTCTAAGTCAGTGTCTAAGTCTCGCTCCTCTCGCTGTCTCTCTCTGAGTGCGTGTCAAAGCTCAATATCTAATAATATTTAAAAGCAACTTCTGCCAGTTTTGTGAATTCTAAGTGTGCAGTCTGAAAACAACAACAACAAAGTCAACAACTTTTGTTTAACACTGCTCAAGGAAATACTTATGTGCATAAATACATCCACATTAAGTATGTGTGTACATATGGTCATAAAAGTATAAACTGCAGACCTTATGCGTGCCCTTCGTGGGACTCCTCAGACAGAGAGACAGACAGACAAAAGAGCGTATAAACGGCGCATAAAGAATCTCCAATTGAGCTGATGACTCCGTCTTCGTCTGCGTTTACTTTTCTGTCTCTGTCTCTGTTTCCAACTCTGTCTCTGTCTCGCTGATCTGCTTGGCTGACTGACAAAGTAGTCGAAGAGTCAGTCGGACAGTTAAACGCAATCGTCAACTTTGCGCGCGCGCATTGAATTTTTGATTCATTTGTCCGTATTTTTGGGTCTCGGTTTTGGTTTCGGGTTTTTGGTCTTTTTGCACAAGGTTATGCGTATGCTGCCATTGTAAATGCCTATAACCGATATTCACATATCATTATATCATAAAATACATTAGTATGTGTGTCTGACTTCACAATTGTCTGTCCGATGACAATTTTAAGCTCTGTTGACAATTGCCAAAGAGTGCCAGCAATCAATAGGAATCAGCGGAAACAAATCATTTTATAGCATTAGGGGTAGTCAGTAATCACAAAAAAAATATTAAGTACAGCATCTAAATAAACTTCTAAACTCCAAATTGTCATAAATATAAGCAATTTAGATCGTTCTGTTCTAATGATCCGCAGCGGAAACAAATCAGTTTTAGCATTAGGGGTAGTCACCAGTCATCCTTAGACTCAAATTTAATCAAGTACACTATCTATATATACTCCAAATTGTGATAATTATAAGCAAATCAGACCGTTCTAATGCTCCACAAATACAATTGTGCTCGTAGTTAATGACAAGCATTACAAGGTGATTAAATCTGTTTAAATTTGATAGTTTTGCAAATATGTTCGAAGGGTATTTTGACTTTTTCACTGCGTTCGCCACATCGATCTCAGCTAAAACGGATCTTGCATAAGTGAAGTGTTAACAAATTCATATTTATTTGCAAACTATTCAGTTTGACTTTGAATGATTGAGTCAAGTATTCAGTCAGTCATTCAATGTGAACATCGCCTTGCCATTCACAAAACTGCATTATCATTCTGCAATGTTAGGGTATTATCAGGTCGATCGGTCTCAGTCTCAGTCTCAGCGACTTTTGTTGTCACCTACATTTTATGGTTCGCTTGAGATGCTCAAAATTTTGAACCGTCGTCATTGTTGTTAGTTAAATGTTACGCTTCAGTGACAACAAAAAAAAAAACAAAACATTGGCAGCAGCAGGTGTGACTCATATAAACATGGCTAACACCCGAGAGCGAGTGTCTTTTTTTTTTGGCTAACCTTTATGTTTTGACCGGTTGAACACGTCTGCTGCTGCTTTGGCCGCTGACTGATAGCGTCGTCGGTAATTCTAAGCTGTCTTTGCCCAGTTTTGCGCAACAAGTTGCAATGTGGTTAGCAGTTGTCGTTTTGCCTTTACTGTGCCAGTTGCTTGTTGTTATTTTTGTTATTTTTCTTATTTTTGTTGCTGTGGCTTCCTCGTCCCAGTCAAGAGATCGACACACACACACACACACAATAAACTGGTTTTAAGTGGCCCGCCAAACTGTTATAAAATTTTGCGAGGCATACAATAAAGAAACAAAACAAAAAAAGATACAATATCTTAAGGAAATAATTTGCATGACGGAGACGACTTTGTAGCTGATCCAATTGAAGCGTATTTAGTTTTAAATTTCGTGGCTAATTGCAGTCAAAGCTGAACACAGAGACACTTAACTACTCGTAGGTAGCTCATCTCGCCTTAAGCCTCACCTTGCCTCGGTTCAAGTTCAACGCCGTTGTCGTTGCTGGTTCACGGTCAATTAGAGCTTGAACCTCGAGTCTACAGTCAGGGCGCATAAATTATCGCCAGCTCATATGAGCACTAGTTACAAATATAAATAAAAACGAGAATAGTTAGTATTATATACTAAGTACTACACTCAGAAAAAAAGTACATACAAATTTTGTACCATTTTATATGTATTTTGTATGTATTTTGTACCATTGTACATACTTATTTTTGTGATAGCATATTTTTCGCAGTGTATTAGTTCTAGTTACAAAACGACTAATAAATAATAAACGAGTATAGTTAGTGTTAAATACTAAGTATTTGCTGTTGTTATTGCTGCTTACTTGTTATTAACTTGCTAAAGACAATTGTCCACAATTCCCCCCGTTAACCCATTACAGCCCCCCGTTGCATGCCGACCAACAACAGCTGAGCGATGAGCCCGAGCCCGAGTTCGAGCTCACGACCGCCACCGCGACCGCGACCACGCCCCCGTCAACGCCCCCGTCTGCGCCAGGGGCAAGGCCCCTGCTGTCTGTGGCTGTTGACACTGGCGATGTTGGTGCTGGCGGTCAGTGGCAGTCGGGAGTCGCAGCTGCGCATCGGCAAAGCCATTAACATATTTCTGCGATACGGCTACCTGGGCATATCGATGCGCGTGATACCCTACAATGACAGTGCCGAGAGCGAGCGCTGGATATTCAAGGAGCCAACCAGAAACATCTACAAGGTAAGCGCTATAAATACATCTATGTGATCACAGTTGAATACTTAAGTCATTCACTGATTTCATTCGTTTGCCAACTGTGAAATAATTATGCATTCAATGATTTTAAATAATCCGTTAGCTCATCATGTGATTCAAAGAATCTTAACTAGTTTGTGCACCAACTTAAGCTCAATTCAAGGCTTGATCTATAATAAAAAAAAATACTGTGCATTTTATACAACTTTAAAAACTTTTGTTTAAACTCTTTCTTGTATTATTTTAAAATTGTTGATATTTTTCTGTCGACTGCTTTAAGTTGGCGTAAGATAAATAAATAAATTTAAATGCGATTTCTTAGATATTAGTCATTATTAATCGCTGCATAAAATGCCGTTTCCGGAATACGAGAAGATTAAATACAACATTTTTTATTAATTAATTCTAAATTAATTTGTATTTTCTTTCCTTAACTTTGCAGAACATGAGTGCGCTGGCGCAGAGTAATGAGGACAACACGCCCGGCATTTTCCACGGCGACTTTCACATGGAGTTCTGCGAGAATCGCCGTCAACTGTTTCAGGCATATTTCCGTGACTTTACCATCGATCGGCTGGACAAGCCGTGGGAGGCCTTTACGGGTGGCTGGTTCTCGGATAATGCGGCCAAGAAACTGGGCATCAACACCTCCTTCATACAGGGCGATTATTCGTATGTCCTGGTGCGTGTGGTGCGTTTCCGGGAGACGGGCAAACTCAACTCCGAGATACCCATCAATCAGCCGCTGGAGGCGGAAGTCCGGGCACGAATCCAACAGTTTCAAGTGGGAAACTTGACGTCGGCTGTCCGGTTTATGGAGCAATTCGGCACCCACTATGTCAACTCGTATACCACGGGCAATTCCCTGTACCAGGTGTTTGTGTACAGTCGCAAGAACTACAAGATGATCAAGGATCGTGTGAAGAGCAAGGGACTCAATGCGCTCTCCAAGCTCGACTTGTACAACTATTTTGCGCCTTGGTTTGCCGAGCATTTGGGCCAAATTCGTTCGGCCAGCGGCAATGCCACCGTGGAACGCTGGGCGCGTCGCAAGCTGCAGTACGAGTACTATGTGGTGAAGTATGTGACTCTGCTGAAGCTGCATGGGAACAGCACGCTGCTCAGGTCACTGGACAGCCTGCTGGGCAACGATGCCATCCTGCAGCTGGACCTGAAGGCCATGAACGTGGTCTTCCGCGAGTTTCCCGAGAAGGAGAGCTGGTTCCACGAAGTTCTCGACAACAACATGAAACTCTGGGAGCTCAACATGCCACTCAATCATCCAAGTCGATAGATAGGATAAGGATAGGCCACATTAGCATACCCGAAAGTTCCTACATGCATGTTATGGACGAGAGAGGGCGCCACCTTCCCATGGATGGAGCAGCTATCATATCATAATATCACATAATCCATATGTAGCATATGTTCTTGTAGTTAAGTCTCTAGCGCGTAATTACTGTTCTGCCTGTGATAGTTTTTAGATAGTGTAATTAATCGAATGAACGTACTTTGAATATTAAATGTAGTGTACATATTTGTAATTCTTACCGACTCGCATTCATGCATTAAACATTTTTAACTGAAGCCCCCTGATTTGTATTATATGATTCCTTACGATTTCTTAATTGCAAATAGCCAACTATTCTTAAATACCAATTAGATAACATTTTTATTAGCATAAATCCATCATAGTGCACAGTTTGATAAGAATGGTGAATATAAGGTTTTGTGCATACTGTGTACAAATTTAGTTCTTAACTTCGCTTACAGTTTTAGTGTCATTGTTACGGTTGATAGCCGCAGTACGGTTTGAGAGTTACTGTGCCTTACTTTTGCCTATTCAATACTATCGATGCTAAGCAATTCGAGCTATTTAAACAACATCTAAAAAATAGTATATTTTATATAATATAATTAGTTTCTAACAATAATTCAAGCAAAGTTTTAACTTTAAATTTAGCGAAATTGGCTTAGGAAAACATTTCTTTCGTGTGGACGACTTCATGATTCGAATATCTTTTTCTGAGACTCAATGCTGCCACATTTTTTAAACAGTGGCGCCACCTTGTGTTTGTTTGCGAAGGATTCAAATTAAAATTACAAATTTAGTGGCGCCTTCTAGTGGCATGGCGTGGTACTACGCAACATAATTTTACGGATGCCGAAAAGTATGCAACACTATGGAATTTAATAACATTTCACATTTTTGGGCGCGCAAATTTGAAATGGAATTTTCAAAAATCATTAAAAATTAAATAAAAACAATTTAAAAAAAAAAACAAAATGCAAAATTCGGTAGATTAATTAACTTTATTTTAAAATTAGTTTGGTGTCGAAATTGAAAAAAAAACCAAACAAAAATTGAGAAATAAAAATAAAATTGAGAAAAAAAGATATCAGAAAGTCGAGAAAATTTCAACAAAATTTCTGATATTTTTTTCAAAGCTCTAGCTCAAAAAACAAAAAAGTTGACTTTTTCGGCCGAAAAAACTTTTCTCAAAAATTTCAGAAAAACTTGGTCCGTTTTTGCCTAGCGCGGACCACTTTTATCACTTGGATCAGGCGCGCAGTTGTGGCGCCATCTATGTGTGCGCTATGGTGCGCCATCTATTGTTTTTTGTGACAAAGACAATGTGAGAGAGGAGGAGAAATTAATTTTGTATTTATTTACTGTGAAAGTTGGCAGTGTAAACCACGGTTGCCACAATTGGCATTTTTGCGCCAAAACTGGCTCTTTTTTTTCCTGTTGGCGTAGGATACATATATCCGTCTCTTTCCCGTATTTACACTAATGGCACAAATGTAAAGCGAATGGACGAGTTTCTGTTGATAAAGGGGAAAATACAACTGATTACAAAAAATATGTGCAAGCATAAAAATTGTTACATACATAAAATATTATTTTCAGCTATTTTAGGCATATTAAAAAATAATGTACTGCTAACTTGACTATTCTCTCGCATTTTGTATTATATTGTATAATATGGTTAGTAAGAATATAGGATAATAGAGTCATTTAAGAAAATGTACATGGTCGGAGCATCATTGATTACTATGAATGCAAACATGGTGATAAATGACAGAAGTATCTAATTGGTAGTGATATTATTTTGGCTGACTTCCACAGATTTAAGCAAGGGATTTTTGTATATGGCCAAGTTGGCTTATGAAACATGAAATAAGATAGCCAAAGAGTTATCAAGAGCTGCAATGCAGATGGCAATGGGCTGAAAGCCGCATTCGGACGGACGGACGGACGGACAGATGAAGGCAGGCAAAGGCAATCAGCCAGCTGGCTACGCATGTGAATCTGATGATGATGGGGATGGCTAAAGAGTGGGAAAGGGAGAGGACGAGAGGCAGGGGCAGGGGGAGGGGCAGGGCAACACTGCGACGTTGACTACGCTGTTGATAAACTCATCCATCTCCAATCCACTTACGAGCGCAAATATTTACACAATTTACTCGAAAACGGAGGTATGAGCATATAATATTTCCAAAAACGATGGCAAACACACACACACACACACACTGATAGAGAGAGATATGTATAAATGTGTGTGTATATATGGCCGAAATGTTTGGTAGTTAGGCACAGCACAACAGCAACAAACCTCATCATTAGACAGACATATTTTGGGCACTGCAAATCAATGATGATGATATTGGACGAGACGCAAACTCGAAGTTCTGTATATTGAATGAAATCGCAAGCGTCGTTACTTCTCCATATCAAATGGTCTAAATATTCACATGCATCAGTGTGTGTGTGTGTGTGTGTCTGTATGTAAAGTTCAAAAACTGAGCGAGCAAATCAACTATGTACATAATTTATATGTATATCAAGTATGTGGGAATGGAAATGGGAAAAGGCATCATTGGCTATGGGTTATTCGTTATGCATCCCGTATATATATATATATGTATGTATGTACATATACAGATCGGAAGCAGCTTAAATATATAATGGCTGCCTGCCAGCATTTTGTGATTTTGTGTCTGCGTTTCAATCAAACTGGTCAGCCAAATGTCCAAAAGCGGCAACAGCTACTCAACAAAATTGGAAATGCCAATGGCTTTTAGGGGCGAGGAAGGGGGGTAAGGGGACAGGGACGAAAGCTATTCGAATTAGAGATATGTATGTATGCCATGGGCTGATTGGTGGTCAATGCCAAACATCAATAATAATTCCATAAATGTAATTTGGGAGAGACTCTCCCACATTCACATTCACTTTGATTGAGCTCTTAATTGCAGTGCATTGCCTGAGCCTTATGTCCTTATCCTTATCCTTATCCTTAACCTTATACACTTGTCCATCCTGATGAGCTCTTTCATTAGTTGAAGTGCAAACCTAATTAGGTCTCTGACCACTGTTAGTAAAGCCATTCAATTAATATGATTTACTGATGAAGCAGAGATTTTAAATACAAACTTATAAAATATATGTATATGGAACAATAGTGTAAATATTCGGTATTTTTGAAGAATATATTACTATCGAATTTCTTAAGGTAACATAATCAGGCCTGTTCCGAATTTCGAAACGAAACGAAACGAATACGAACGTTTTACTATTTGCTGTTCTCAATTCCGATCGAAATTGGCTTGTTTTTACTTTTCGAACCCGGTTTCGAAAATTCGTATTAAGTATTTCCGGTTGAATATAGCAGATAGAAGGATAGAACTAAGACTAAATCTTCGTTGTTCACATTTTGTTATTCAATTGAAGCAACTCTAGAAGCTATCGATTGCGACAGTTGATATTGATAACAAAATTAAAGTGAAATTCAGAACAGCTCAGTTTCGTTTAAAAAATACTTCAACTGCTTAAACTTAAAAAGTGATGTTAAACTATTTTAAAAATGTTCACCATTATTATAATTTTCAATTTAAAATTGTATGTATTTATTTAGTGCTTTAAATGTCTTTTTTTTTCAAATCCGACGACTCGACAGCACACGTTTTGAAAACGACAATTATTGTCGATTTTTGGAATTCGGAACAGCAATTAACCCGTTCGGAACAGGCCCGAATATTTAAAATAGTTTCCTTTCTTTATTTATTTCTTTATTCAGTTAACGAACTTAATATTTATACCAAAAATAATTGCTCCCAAAATTTATATATGTACATAAGTATATAAAAATGGATTATGTGGTATAAATTTCGAAATTATATCTACTTTATTGTATTACTATCGAAATTCTTAAGGATATTAAATACTTTAAGTAGTTTCTCTACTTTTTGTTTTAATCAGTTAACAAGCTTAAAATAAATACAAAAAAAAAACTTTTTGATAAATTAAATACATCACAATATTTTTTTATTTGGTAAAGGATTTGGCAAAGAGTTTTTGAAACGCACACGCTTCCGGTATCAGCTGAATGCAATGTTTGTAAAACTATTAGTAGACAAATGTTTTGTCAAAGAGTCAAACCAAAACAAAAATACCGTCCAGACTTAGGCTCGAGAAAATTGGGAAAATCCTGTGCACAATCCGTAAAACACGTTGAAAAGTCAAAAGTCCGGCTTATGGTTAAGCGCAATTAGCGTTAATTGTCCTGGACAACAGCAAGAGAAACAGCAACAACAGCGACATTAACAACGGCAGCAAGATGATGAAGTACAACAACAACAACAGCAACAGCAACAACGACTATTGCGAAAACAAAGCGAAAGCAGAAACAACAAGAATAACAACAACAGATTCCCACAGTCAACACATGAGTTGCATGAGCTGCATTGTGGCAGCAGCAGGAGCAGGAGCAGGAAAAGGACCTGCTGCTGTTGTTGTGATTGTTGTTGCTGTTGTTGTTGTTGTTGCACACACGCAACATTGCGGCCACTTGAAGTTTAATTTAATTTTTTCTTGCGGCTGCCGCAGCGTCGCTTGCTTCAAGTGCCTGCGCCCAGGGATTGGCTGTTGATTGGCGGGTCATTTGCTGGGTGGTTCGCTGGTGGGTGGTGAGTGGTGGGTGGTCTGGGTGCCATAGTTTCCAGCGAAATCATCGTCATCATCATCGACATCGACATCATAATCATTGGGAACGCAGCGCCAACGCAATCGACGTTCGTCAAACTCGTGTCGCAACTTGCGATGATTGATGGTGCGTAATTTGGAAAATTAGAAGCAAGTAGAAGGCCAGGCATTTTAACCAGAACCAGGACACCCAGCAAGCATATTCAGAGTAAAGGGGTTGGTTCGCTTCTGCTTCTGCTTCTTCTATTTGGGCCGCCCTTGCTAATGTTGTTGGCACAACAAGGTGTGTCCTGGCTGGCTGGTTGGTTTGCTGGTCGGCTCGATTGTCCTGGCCGCGTGTCCTGACGCGTGTGCAGCCCAACAAAGTTGCGCGTGGTTATTAGAAAACAATTTAATTAAATATTCACTTGAAACACACACACACACACATACACAAGAACAGAAGCACAATGACCAAATTGTAGCGTCACTTTCTCATCATAAAGGACTCTAACAATGTGCCCATCAATATTAAACGATGTCCATTTACTCGTCGAGCGATTCCTAGACGAATTCACACCGTCTCCGCTGGTCCGTGATGTAATGTGAGAAAGTTTTTTCTGTGGGTGGAGCATTTTTGGTTAAAACGAAGAGTTTGGTAAGCACCAAAGGACCTAACAGCGAGGGAACGCCTTTGATCTAGTTTACCACTGAAAAGTGTGTGCATGGGGAATATAACAAATTCCAGAGTTGGGGTTACTGGGTTCATTTAAAAATGAATTCGATTCTTGGGAACATTATAATAGGTATATCACAGTGATGTAAATCAATACTGTAAGTCGTGATTAATATCAAAATGTAAAAAACGACAAACAAATTAATTTCGAAAAAAAGTGTTGAAAGCAAAGGGTTCTTCCTTGTATCTATGTATCTCCTACTCTTTGGGTTAGCTATAGATTCATCTCTTAAATTTATGTTAGGCAGAAGTTGTTTTTAACTTTTATAAAGTAAAAATGTATGCTTCGATATTGTGTTAACATTTATCGTTGCATTCTTCTCTAATTCATCTTTAATCTGATTTAAAACTTAAGTTTGCCAAAGTTATGACAACATAAAACTCGTTATAGTCCCATATTCACCTGGACTGTGGCATGTGGCACAAAACAGCTTTGCATGCCACACTGCATCCGAATCCGTATCCGTATCCGTACAATACCTGTGAAAAGGGGCAGGCACCCGCAGGAGACACAGGCTGAGAAGTCATTGCAGGACAATGGTAAAGTCGTTGGCTGTCTAATTGCATCATCGGCCACGCGTCGGCAGGACGCGTCTCACCTGCAATTAAACTGTCACATTAGGGGGAGTGAGTGCAAGTATGTAGTATTCAATTCGAGTATGCAAAGCGATGATGACACGGCCCAAAAAGCGATTCAAACTACATCCGACACATGTCACAAAAGGGGGAGGAAAAGCGACGACGGGGCACGTGGCGGGTGCGGCAACTGCGTGAGCTGCTGAAAAGTTGAGGCAAGCCGACAGACGAATGAGGACGGACGACAGAGGCGGGAACAGCCCTTCGAACAGCCAAAAGTTTTGCTTTGGGATTAGCCGGAGCTCAGAGCGTGTCATGGATGCGAATGTTGGTGGCTTTTATGCCATTGCCTTTCCTATTGCCATTGTGTTTGTTTACAGTTACATTTGCGCCCGGCAAGCCAACTAATGAAAGCAAATCTCCGCATTAATTTCAAACGAATTTGTTTTGATGCTGTGATAAGCCGGCAACCCACAACCGGCAACATCCACATCCACATCGACATCGACATCGGCAGCGACAAAACAAAAATAAAGCAAAGGAAAAAGAAAAAAAGGAAAGCGCTTGCCATTTGGGCGGCTGCTCAGTCAGTCAGTCAGTGAACCAACTGAACCAACTGAGCCACCGAACCACTGAGCCGCTGAGTTGGCCCGTTTTGATTTCTGTCAATAGCCCTGCGGGTCGGCACTTGAGCGTCATCTGCGTCATCATCGCCGTGAACTGAAACTGAATTTTGCAATACGCTTCTGGCACTATATTACACGCACACACACACATGAGCACGCTCACCCACTCACACACACACACACACACATGCAGAATCACGCTTTGCATTACAATTGGTAACGACACGCCCCCCGGATGTCTGCGCCCCCAATTTAAGCTGCCACGCCGCCGGCTTGCAACAGTTATTAATCTGAAAATACACCAATCAGCCAGTATTTTGGGACTAAAATATATCGAGCCCTATTTGCGACAATAACGTATGCGCCAAAAAGCAATTTTACAGGAGAAAGGTTTTTAGGTTTCGTTAAGTTGATTTCTTCGTGTCATATGTCGCTTACGTTATAGTTGACAGGCCAATATCTCCGGAAATATAAACAATTAAAGTTTAATATTTTGAGTGTAGATACTAATAATATTAATGAACACATTTGCATTAAAAAAAAAATTTCGGAAAATGGCGCATACGTTATTGTCGCAAATAGGGCTCGATATGTAGATTATATATTTATTGATTTTAATAAAGAATTAATAATTAATTATATTTTAATATTAATAATAATGTAGCTTAATACAGACTATATATTTAATCATTTTATTATACAAATTAATATATACATTTCCAATGATAATTGAATTTCTTTAATGTTGTTTATATATTTATTGATTTTAATATACAAATTAATTTTGATTAAATCATGTCTTTGAAATAGTTAGTATATTTATTAATTTTATTACATATATTACTCATGATAAAATTATGTCTTTAAAAGAGTTTATATCTTTAATGATAAAAATATAGTTTATATGTTTATTGATATGAGTAAATATATATCTTTTAAAAAAACCTCTTTACGAGGTAAAAGACTAGTGGCGAAAACACTTCTATGCCTCAAAATTTCTGATATCCAATTTTGTGACGAATAATATTAAGTTTTACAAATAAATATTTTAAAAAAATGGTTGACCCTCGGCACATTGCGCTAAATCACTGCGGACGGCAGTCCGCGCTAGTGACGAAAGCAGCACGAAGTTCTTCATACCTCATAAATGTAACTTTTTTGCGCAGTGCCGAATGACAAACATTTTTTTAAAATATTTTATATGGGCACTTTTGTTAGTTAAAACTATACCTGTCGATAGGTATATAGCTTGACCTGATCGGACAGTCATAGCATTCCACTCTTCCGGTTTAAATTACTAGTCACCCTTCTTGCTGCTTTCGTCACTAGCGCGGACTGCCGTCAGCAGTGATAATTTGCTTATATTCTAAGTAATAAAAACAAGTCTCAAAGACGCTGCATACTTTTTGGAGCACACTGTAAATGCATCCAGAAGATACGTTAGAATCCAAATCGGGAATAAGACAGATACTGTGACTCATCGATTGCATGCTGAATCTCAAATTTCTCCATGTTTTTAACTGATTCGTGTAGCATAGTGTAATTTTATTTGAAGTGTGCCTGCAAGCTAAATGTGTAATTAAAGTAGTTGCGGATGGAAATGTTGTTACTGATGATGATGATGAGCTGCACTTGTCGTCCTTAAGGACCTGCCTGGCCTGGGAAACGATGTCCTGCCACTTGGGCACTTGTAGAGGCCGCGTGCTCTGCACGTGAGTCGCTTTGATAGGGATCTCGGATGGACGGACTCTTGTCCGACACTTGCGGGTTAAACTGTGAGAACGTCGTTTAATGCACTCGATAATGACCATTAATATCAGTTGTGGTCTATGGCTAAATTATTGATTGTCAACAATTAAACAAATATATTATAGAGATACAAGCAAAGAGAGACAATATACCATATGTATATATTCATATATATAAGCCATGGCAGGCATTGTTGTTGCGTCTCAATGTCAAGATTAATCGCCAGCTGTGACGAGGTTAGCAGACTGATCGACTCACTGAAAAACAGACAGACAGACGGACGGACGGACAGACTCAAAGGCTGAGACAGGTAAGAGTCGGAGAAGTCAGCAGCTTCTATATAACAATGAAATATTGTGCGCGTATTGTAAAATATAAAATAAAATGAAATGAGAAATAAAAAATATATTCAAGTTCGGCAGCTTGTCAAGTGGCACTTGTCGTCAGTTGAACGTCACGGCGTTCGGCCACTTTGTCAATTCAAGTGAAATTTTTATTAATTTCGTCTTCAAACTGCACCACACACAGACACACACACAGACACACATACTCTGACATACTCACATACATATGTGTATACAGAATATGTTCTCATCGCCAGAGTTGAAAATTAGTTTGGTTGTTTAATGCTAACAAATTGCATGCAATTCATCAGCAGCTCCCTAAAAAATCAACAGTGACTGCGACGCTGACTGCGACTGCGACGCTGACTGCGACGTCGCGACGTTGTCGGCGGTGCCTTTGTTTGACCTGTATCCTTAATTCTTAGCCGTTGCTTTGTTGCTTGTTGCCAATTGACAGTTGTAAATGTTTGCTGTAAATTGTGCTTTAAAGGTGCTAATAGAGTGCCACCGCGGTGCGCGTTTCCCAACATTGGGATTTGATTGAGTTGCCCAATGTCCACTGTCCAACGTCCAAAAAAAATCAATGAACTCCACACTACAACCGAGACGAGACGAGTCAAGATACAAGATACAAGATACACCGATTTTATGATGCTTTTGGCCGCCCGTTCAGTCCAACATTCTTCTCTTTGATATCGAACCGACCCAAGCCAAAGCCAAAGCGAGTGATTCAGTGATTCACAAGAACTTCACACCGTCTTCCAAGTGACGATTGACGGTTGTAGAATTCTTCGTGTAGATTGCTGCAGTAGCTGAAGAGTGCAAACTATTTATGAACTATTCGGGCACAGCCTGGGAAACTTTGTTTGTCTAGCAAATTAATGTGGCTACCAATAAATAAAAGCCCAGATACATATAACATATGTATGTATATGTGAAGACCTTGCCAATGACCAGACTTAACTTTGTTATCACCTCTGACAAATCTTGGCCTATCTCAAAACAAGTTATTGTCTAGAACTAGCTTATGTCAAAGCTAAAATAAAGTTCAATAACATCAACAATCTAATATATGTCAATAGAAATTTCCATTAGGTAAAATAAATTTTAATATAAATTTTCAATTTAATTTTAATTAAATATTAAATTAAATATTAAAATTAAATGTTAAATTGGAAGCTGTGAATAATACCCATGGGGATAACTTACTTCTTTTTAAACAATTTTTAATTAAATTGATTGTATTGAATTCAATTGCTGAACAGACCTACAAAAACTCGTATAACTATTTTAAAAGTATTTATTAACAAAAAAACATTAAAAATAATTTTAAATATTTTTTGGACTTCAATAAAATAGTGACAAATTTAATAAATACTATAAAATTTTGTATAATAAAAAGTCAGGCATAGTCCCTTTTTAAATTTTTCCTTAGGAGCTTTCTTATTATTTTATTGATTGAATTTGACTTTCATTTTCATTTGATAAATGTCATTGACTTGGTAACTTTGACTTTGGTGCAGCCAAGTGTAACAATTACAAATAGACACCAACAACAACAACATCAACAAACACACCTACAAATGAGCAGCAACTGCCATATTTCATATTGCACCAAATTATTGTAAGAGCCAACTTGTACTTTTTTATTTGTATTTTATTTTTTGGCCATTATTAAATTAACGCTTTGCGTCTGCCTCAGCGTTTGCTGTGTCATTGTCCAGGTTGAGTCCAGTCTGGTTGAGTTTTGGTCCGGGAAAGGAGCCGCTTGTATCCGTTATGCGTCGAAGGATGTGACGCGGCCACGACAACTAACGCCAACGAGGGCTAACAAGGGTGCCGCATGTCCAGTTGAAATGCCAATGACTTGCCACATTTTAATGGCACTTGACACGTCAAATTCAGAGTCAGACTCACGTCACGTTATGCGTATGGCCAACCAGGAGATCCGACAGAGAGAGGGAGAGAGAGGGAGAGCCTTACTGCCAGGGTATCAACCAGATGGGAGATGGAACACGTGTTGGGAGCCTCCTCCCGAAAAATGCCTTATCAAAGCTGATGGAGGACCACACACGAAGGGGCTGCACCTTGCGGCGCTGCTTTTAACAACTCCACATGCACATGGCCAACACATTCTTATCAGGCGTCTGCGACTTGGCCATGATGACTGTTACAAAATGACTATGAAGATAAAGATGACGCTAAGACGCAGTTGGAGACTGGAATCAAGTAGGAGATGGAACTCTGAAGCTGAAGCTGAAGGTGTAGAGCTACAAAACTGAGGCTGTTGCTCGTTGGCTGTGCACGCATCGTCATGTAAGCGCCACTTATGTCACTTGTGCCTTATGATGTGAAGATGGAGATGGAGTTGGAGTTGGAGATGGAGCCTCCATTGGAGCAGACGAGCACTCTCAGCTTCAGCGCATGCAGCTCCAGTTTCTAAGCTGCTGCTGCTGTTGCTTTTGTGGCTCTTATTGTTGTTAGTGTTGGTAAAATTGTTGTTGTTGCTACTTCATAATGTGCTGTGTGCTTGATGGGATTAACACAAACGGCCAACACATCTCAAGCATCTAAAGTTGTGTGCCAGTTCAGTTTGTAGCTGCGCTTTTTTTACACAGTCATCACGACGATGATGAACAACAACAGCCCCAAGCAAAGGGGCCCCAGTCCATACACAGTGAAAAAATAATCATTCTTAAAATTAAATTTAAATTATCTTGATTTTAGAGTGTATTTTATTGTGTATGAATTCAGGATATTATTGTTAAAATCTAGAACATTTGATTCCACTAAAAATATTTCCTATTGAGCCCCAATAATCAAAATATTTTCGGAGAAGGATTTAAAAAATCTTCCTTGAATCAAGTCTTTAATATGAATAAATATTAAATATAAATATTTGATTTTTACAAAATCAGGGATGATCGAACTTCTGGCTTTTTATCTGATTTTATTCCTGAATCCCGCATATTTTCTTTCTGTGTATGGCTGCTCTGATAGTTGCCAGTGCATGGGTCAGACTCTGGCTCTGGATGTGTTTCAGTTTCTGAATCTGAATCTCTGCTCTTCAGAGTCTCCAAGTCTCTCTGCACGCTCAACTTGCTCCACGCCGTCTGTGCGTTGGCTCAAGAGCTAATTTGCCTGTCAGCCAGTCAAAAGTTTATGAATGATAGCCACGAAACCGGTCCCATGTAGTACCCACATCAACAGCCAAATCCAGTTACAGATACAGATACATATACACATACATATGCTCATTTAGATATCCATAGATATTCAGCAATTATTTGATTCAACTTATTTTTGTTGTTGTTTACATTCTCTCTCGCACTTGGCGCTGCATTATCAAATAGTTAAAGCTCTATCGCTGCGAGTTGTATTGACCATTGTTTTCGGAAGTAATTAAGACCCAATCGCTCGACCAGAGCAAACAGAACTTTAATCATATTTGCTTAGGCGTTTCGACACTCCAAAAATCACAACGCATTGCGATAAGTCGACGGCTCCGAGTGGACAACACTCTGATAGCTTCTGATAATGCACGCTTGTAAATCAATAACTACCGAAAACACAACGTCACAACATCGGAAACAACACCCCAAAAGCCCCGCGGTGACAGAAATGCTTTTGGCCTACAACAATTAATTGAATTGTTTATATCAGCGCCCAAAAACATGTGTAGATACAAATGTATCTGTGCCTGTATCTGAACAAGGCCACTCAATAACATGAAGCACGATAAAAACTCTTTTTTTTTCGACAATTTGACAGCTTTCGAGCTGCCGCAGTTGCCGTTGTCGTTGCCGTTGTCGTTGCCGTTGTCGTTGCCGTTGTCGTTGCCGTTGTCGTTGCCACGGATATTGGGAATAGGGTCCGCTTGTCTAGGCGTCATTTAGATAGGAACAACAACTGAACAACCGAGAAACTGAACAACCGAGCAACTGGAAACTGGCAGCACTCTTGTTGTCGTCGTGCTCAGCCCGAAAGTTAATTTTTCTGGCAACGAATAAATAATTAACAGACATGTGCTAAGTTGCATAAACATTTTTAGGGGAACCGAATAACCACACTAATCGATATCCCTGCCCGACTACATAAATACCCTGGATTAAATGCACTAGATATTCATCTTTTATTTGCTAGGTAGTTAAGATACTGAATCAAATACACACATCTCTAGATTGCTGACGACCTGTGATAGTATAATTCTGCGAAATACATGACGGTTATCACAATAAAATGACGATAGCTGCAGATTAAATATACAAATCATAATTCAAGTTTTGTTGATAATTATTGCATACCTAGGCATTAATGACAAATTTCTGAATTTAATTTAACTGGTTTGCAGCCAGAATATCGTAATTTTATATTTTTTATTTATTTTTTTTTAAATTAAATTTAATTTCTTTATTTCACTAGCTCTACAAGCTAACGCTTATTATTTAAGGCACTATTATAATCATTGATTTTTAAATAATATTAAGATTAAACAATTTACAATTATTAAAAAGATGGAAATAGTAACAAATTTTAATAATTTAAGCTTTAGTTTTCAATTGTAAAATTAATTTTCATTTTAGCTTACAGCTTTATTTTAAATAATTTTTTTTATAGCTGTCTAAAGTACAAACTTTATACTCATATAGTACATTCCAAACAGGGTATTTTTTTTAAAATAACAATGAGAGAAAAACTGACGTTCGAAAAAAAGAATAGAACAACAGATTCTTTCGCATGATCAATTTGGAGAAGGTGTGTAAATTCAGAGATGGAAAGGTGTATTCAAACCGGTTCTAAATCATAGCTAATTATTTAAAAATATTAACGAACTTGAAAAATGTCTAGAAATTGAGACTTAAAATTGCCTCTTAAGGCAGTTCACAAAAGTCTTTTTAAGACGTATACAAATATTTCATGGAGTTTTGTTCTTAGTATTAATAATATTGAGCTTTAAGCAATGTCATAAAATGAATTTGGAACAACACACAACAGTCGAGTCCATGACCTGACTAGAGAGCGTGTTTTTAATTAAAAATAATATCAGCCGAGTTCTCGTTATGCTTTATTAAAAAAAAGAAAAAATTAAAAAAAAGTAGATATACATGTATGTATCTATAAAGTAATAAAATAAGGTCGGATGGGTCTTAAAGCGTCGCTTTCAGTGTTTGCACAAAGATAAAAGCTTTATGGCCAACCGCAGCAAATAGATAAAATGGAGAAATAATAAGGCGAAAACTGCGACTAGGCTGTGATTTATGCGATTTGAATGTCGTAGTCGTTCTGGCTTTCTGATAAGCCACGAACCCCCAAAAGGCAAAGGCAAAGGCGCTTATCAAAAGGCGACTGATGGCGTCTGCATTGCAGTTCCACGAATACGAATACGAGTACGAGTACGAATACGAGTACGAGTACTCGTATATTACTCTGTACCGAGGGGTCTTGTAAAATGCAGTTGTGAATCATGAGTGCAAACTAACGACGCGCCAAAATTGATAACACAACAATGAAAATCACATGTGAAAGTGGAAAAGTGGAAAAATCTGAAAATCAACAACTGAAAACTGAAAATAGAAATGAGCACGAAAATAAAAGTAAGAAAATGAATAAAGGTGAGAGACGCGCCAGATAAATTGTGAAACGGAAATGAAACACCTACGCAAATAGTGCAGGCGACTCGTAGACACAGGCGCAAACAAACAACATCCTAATTTAGATAAGAGCCGACAGCAGAGGTAACAACAACAACAACAACAACAACAACTGCGTTTTGTGTTTAAAAGAAAGAAAGTAACCGCCACCCGCCGCCCGCAGTCCGCTGACCATTGCGTGCTCTAATTAATGCACGATGGCGACCCCGTTCCGTTCCCAACGGGAGAGAGAGAGAGCGCAAATTAACCCGGAGCGGAGGAAGAGTGCAAACATCGGCAGCTTGCAAATGATTCAACCTCTGGCAATGCTCTAGTTTTGCTGTCACCTCATTGTTGTTATTCTTGTTCTTGTTGTTGTTGTTGTTGTTGTTGTCTGTGTTGTTGGCCGGGATGCTGTGGATGGCCGGACCCGTGGCATTGTCTGCAGCCATAAAATTGGCATTGTTGTCTATGGCAAACACGCGCACAGTGCGGTCGTAAAACAAAAGACGCTTTTATGGCTGTGCTCATTACGACACACGCAACAGATACAGATACCTAGCAAGAGATACAACACCATGAAGAAGAAGCAGATCAAAGTATGACAGGATATATGTAAAAGATAGCTCTAATCAATGCAAAGTTAGCCCAATTCGATCGAACTACTTGCATGAGATTTATGTGTTGAAATTGCTTGAAAAAGTTGTTCAGCTATTCCTTTAAAATTTATTGTATGCACCGCGATATACATACAGTGACTCACAGCTTATTTGTCATTAGAAATATGTTTCGTTTTTAAGAGCTTATAATATATCAGTTAAATTAAAGAAAATCAATATTATGAAAATAATTTTGAACAGAATGAATTTCAAAGTAATATTAATTAATCCAACATTTGTTGTGAGGATTAGAGAAAACACAGAAAAAAGCAATCAATCAATACAATTAGTGTTAGTCAGATATAGCACATTTAAAATATAAAACCAAATCATTTTGCTTAAATTTTAACATTAATTAACAAATCTGCGTCTACATTTTATTCATATCTCTTTCCATTAAAAGATCATTTCATTTAAAATTAATTCAACTCCTTAAATAAGTTCCAGTTATAGTCGAAATGACAAGTCAAATTAAATGCAGCACATACAATATAAATAAAATATATGTAAATATAATAATAACTATTTGTAAAGATACAAGTGCCTAGCTTTATTATGTTTTAATCAAATTTTCACAGAAGTTTCTTATACTTATAAGTATATTGATAAAGTGTGCACAATTTGTTAGCTGAGTCCGTTGAGTTGAGTAAAAAGCGAGACACGTGTGTGCGGATTATAGCCTTAATGCAGAATAAACAGAAACAGAAACAGCTCTAAATTTGTTTGGCATCGAGTTGAATTGTTTGCCTGGCACATTAGAGCATTGAAAAAGGCACATCTTTTACTTTATGAAATTTGCCAAACAATTAAATACTCACTAATGAGCTGCGATAATTGGGTTAAGTTAAAAATTAAAATTGAAAGCGAAAGAGAGCAAGATAGAGTGCGTAAAAGAGACAGAGAGAGAGAGCGTCAGCGTCATTGTTGATTTTAAACGTGGCGAAGCCAACGAGTCGGCAAAGTATTTTAATTTGTGTGAAAATATTGTACAAACAAATAAATCAGCAATAACAAATAATAATAAAAATAAATATTGTACATTTTATATTGATATGCGTACACACACACACACTCACGGCCAGACAGATAGATCCAAACAGTAGCCAAACTTCATTTATCTGTGAAAAGTTGGTCAAAATGGACATTTTTGTAAAGTCACTGGCACACGGCGCATGCGTCGGCCAAATGCTTAAAACAAACAAAAAGCACAATATTTTAAAGTATGATAAACACAAAATCAAAAAGAGAGCTATAAAAAAATGACTAGAAATAAAACAAATATTTTACATAAATATATATAGAGATGTCTGACGATTTATTGGCTGCGTGGGCGCGTGTCAACAATTGAAACTAATTAAATAGTTTAGAGACTCGTAACCATACCAATAATCAAATGGAATTATACCGAACCAAGCCGAGTCCCCGACACGAACATGAACATGAATCCGAATCCGAATCTGCATCTAATCCACACTGAACTGAACTGAACTTAACTGACCCGACCCAAAAGTGGGGCGCTTTAAAAGCAAATAAATAAATAGATAAATTACTAAAAGGTAAATAAATACTCGCATTCATTTTTTGGACTGTTTGGTTACGCGAGTTACTACGAATACTATGAGTACTACGAGTATTTGCTCTACGTCATCAACAGCAACAACAACAACAACATTAATGAGACACTGGGAAATACAATAAAAATATTAAATATTTAAGCACATTATTAGAAATGCACACAAAAGAGCGCGAACAACATTTCGAGTCTGCATTGAAGAACGTGTATCTTTGTGTGCCTAAAAGATGATATAAATAGTACATATTAACTTAGATGTACAACACATCTGAATGAGTACTGAGTAGTGAGTACTTTGTTGGCTCTGCACATAGACAGAGCCGTACATTAAATACATTTACTCATGCTTTCACATTCTATTTGCATGTTTAATTATTTATTTGATTTTAAAACGAGCACTTTAATGGTTCGGCAAGTACAAAGTGTCTTTTAAGTTTCCCATCATATCTAAAATGATTGTGTTAGACAGAGAAAGATAGAGTGTGTGAGAGAGAGAGAGATAGTGGGAGAAAAAGTGCGCAGTCGATTTTTGATGAGTGCATTAATGCATTTTTTGGTATTTATAAAAAAGTATTCCACAAAATATCTTTATTTAAATTTCAAATTTAAAAAGGGAATTGGAAATCTAAATACACAAACCAGTTAAAAATAACAAATGAGTTTTAGCTATTCATGTATTGATTATAAAAAGTGCATATTATATTGTATAATATTATATGTACATATTCTATATATCACGAGACGTTTGTCTAATTTGTTGCCAGGTCTTTTTAAAGCTGATTTGAATACTCTAAGAACTTTGATATGACAGAAATGTGATACGAGTATGATATTCATACTTCGACATATGATCGTTGTTAAGACCAGCAAACATTTCCGATAAACTCAATTAATTTGTGGGCTTTCATATACTTATTATGAATGTTGGCAAAATACTCGGACTAACGGCACAAGCGGCTTCCGTATGGATTTTCCCGCATTTTTTTCTATTTCAGGTAACACATAAGTGAACCAAAAATTTTCATTGAAAAACTCTGCAAATTGCCGTGGCCATAAAGCAGTTATGGCCGTGATGAGTGAGTACAAACACGCACACACACACACAGAAACAGAAAGAGATAACCACACACACACACACACACACACACACAAAGAGAAAGACACTTTAAACAGCGAAAGGGTTAAACGGAATGCACAATGAAAGGCGTCAAGCGCAAATTGCTTAAAGTATTTTTATAACCGAAATTAAAATGCGTTTTATCCAAGATCATAAAATGTTCAGTCGGTCGGTGGTCGGTGGTCGATGGACCTTGGTCCAGGAAGTATTTATAATATTCCGTGTGCACGCGTGCAGTTTGGCATCAATGAAATGCAGCTCAGGTAGTAGAAGTGGATGGAGGATGATGACGACGACGACGACGACGACGACGACGATGCAGCCAGAACTGGGTCACTTTCGCAATGACTTGCCAAAAAAGAAAGAAGCCGTTGCTGCTGCTGCTGGCGATTGCTGCTGGCGTTGGTTGCTGCTGTCGGTTGCTGCTGCTGTTGCTCGCGACGCCTCGCAACGAATGTGAATGAATTGAGTGTGACATTGGCGTACCTTAACCTCAAATGTGCAAGCTTTAAAAAAAGGAAGAAAAACAGATACAGACACACACACGCACACACACCCATTCATACGAACACACATACACACAAGCTCGTATTATTAATGTCTTGCTTCTTTGGAGCAATACATTCGGTTTGTTTTTGTTTTTGGCTTTGGCTGTTTTTTTGTTGTTTTTGTTTGTGTCAAAAAAATGCCGTCGACATTCTCTGTCTAAACACAGCGTCGCAGCCGGCTGGCAAGGCTTGCCTGCGCTGCGCTGTGTTGAGTGTGCTGTGCTGTGTTCGATGCGTGGAGCTGTGTTGGAGCTTTGCTTGTGTCTGTGTAAGTGTAAGCGGGAGCGAGCGATTATTGATCGCATTAGAGAAAATCGTTAACTGTAACATGGCGTCGCTCACAGAACGACAACGACAACAACAACAAGTCGCATTAGTTCGCTCACTTACAGTGAGTGTGTGTGTGTGTGTGTGAGGCAGCTGCTCCACAGAAACAGAAACACAACCACAACGACAGAAACAGACACCAGAGGGCGTTGCTCGTCGCTTGCCGCACTCACACACACACACACACACACACACGCACACACACAGAGTGTTGACTCCGCCCAGTTGTTGTCTTGGCAACCAGGCGCTGCTCTGTTGATACAAGAGGCCGTCAGCCAATGCGCGTGCGCTGTCAGCGCTGTGTACGTAAGAGAACCGGAGCCTGTCATTGGCAAGCGACTCAGAACCGGTGGTTAAACGTGTATGCGTGTGTGCGAGTGTGCGAGACGGGAATAGCAGGCTGAAGGCCGTGCGTGAGAGCGAGTCGGCGCTGTATCTGGCGTCCAACGCTGCTGCTGCGGCCGGCGGCGTCGCAGTCGCTGCCGCTGTCATCGTCATCGTTGTCGTTGTCGGCGACGGCGACGGCGGCACTTGAGCGCGGCTCGAACAATATTTGTTGGCAGCAAGCGCAAGCCAAATAGTAGACAAGCGTTCCCCTCTGCAAACAGTCACATTCAAGAGCTCAAGCCAAAGAGACACTCGAGCGGACCAGCAACAGCAACAGCTACAGCTACAGCAGCGTCAACAGCAACAGCTACAGCAGCGGCAATAACAGCAGCCTCCAGTTGGCTCAGCAGCTACAGCAGCAGCAACCTCAGACTCAGACTCAGACTCAGTGGCCAAAAAGCAAGCTAACAATTCACGTTCGTGCGTCGGTTCGTTGCGGCGCGGCGCGCATTAAAATAGAGTCATATTTGCCACGTTATTTTATTGCCAAATTTGCACAAGGCATCAGCAGCGGCATCAGCACACAAATAAATTAATCAAAGTGTTTAGCTTCAAGAGCTTCAGCGACAAGTGCACAAACAAATGCCAACAGCAACAATTGCTTAAAGCATAGAACTTGCAACAGCAACAACAACAACAACAAGTGACAAGTGCAGTGCACAAAAATGCAACAAATATTTAAATTAATTAACGCAGTGACAGTGCATTGAACAACAATAACAACCAACAAAGTTTAACATAAAAACAAAAACAAACCAGTTTTCGTTTGGCGCTTTTCAGTTACACTTAAAAACGCACGCGTCTTTTGCACGCGTTGAGAATTTCTGCATCGAACTTAAACGCAGCGCGTTGACAAAGCCGGCAACATAACGGCGCAACTATTGAACAGCTTCCTCAAGGGTAGTCCCCACCAGACCACCATAGACATAATGCAGAAGCTGTATGCGGAGCCGCCGCCCAGCAGTGCGCCCGTCAGCATGTCCAGTGCTGGCGGCGCGCCGTCGAGTGGCGGTGGTGCGGTGCCGACCAGCAACAACAACAATCCCAATCCCACATCCAATGGCGGCAGCATGAGTCCGCTGGCCCGCTCCGCGTACACCATGAACAGCATGGGTCTGACAGTCGGTGGCATGTCATCGGTGTCGCCCCAAGCGGCCGCCACCTTCGGCTCCAGCGTGCTCGACTCCGCGGCGGCCGTGGCCAGCATGAGCGGCAGCATGGGCGCGGCAGCGGCGATGAATTCGATGGGCGGCAACTGCATGACGCCCAGTTCGATGAGCTATGCGAGCATGGGATCCCCGCTGGGCAACATGGGCGGCTGCATGGCCATGTCCGCGGCCAGTATGTCCGCGGCAGGCTTGGGCGCCAGCTACGCGCCGATGCCGTCCGTGGCGCGCGACATGGACAACGCGTCGCCGAACTCGCGACGCGGCATCGACAAGCCGACCACGTACAGACGCAGCTATACGCACGCCAAGCCGCCGTACAGCTACATCTCCCTGATCACGATGGCCATACAGAACAATCCGACGCGCATGCTGACGCTCTCGGAGATCTACCAGTTCATCATGGACCTGTTTCCCTTCTATCGACAGAATCAACAGCGCTGGCAGAACTCCATACGGCACTCGCTGAGCTTCAACGATTGCTTCGTGAAGATTCCGCGCACGCCGGACAAGCCGGGCAAGGGCTCGTTCTGGACACTGCACCCGGACTCGGGCAACATGTTCGAGAACGGCTGCTACCTGCGGCGACAGAAGCGCTTCAAGGACGAGAAGAAGGAGGCCATTCGGCAGCTGCACAAGAGTCCGTCGCACAGCAGCCTGGAGGCGACCAGTCCGGGCAAGAAGGATCACGAGGACTCGCACCACATGCACCATCACCACACGCATCACACGAGTCGCCTGGAGCACCACCAGCACCACAAGGAGTCGGGCGGCGGCGGCGGCGGCGGAGGCGTGCCACTCGCGGGCGTCAATGTGCTCAGCGCGGCGCACAGCAAGGACGCGGAGGCGCTGGCCATGCTGCACGCGAACGCGGAGCTGTGCCTCGGCCAGCAGCCACAGCATGTGCCCACGCATCACCACCACCAGCACCACCAGCTGCAGCAGGAGGAGCTGTCGGCGATGATGGCCAACCGGTGCCATCCGTCGCTGATCAGCGACTATCACTCGTCGATGCATCCGCTGAAACAGGAGCCATCCGGCTACACGCCCTCCAGCCACCCGTTCTCCATCAACCGCCTGCTGCCCACCGAGTCCAAGGCGGACATCAAGATGTACGACATGAGCCAGTACGCCGGCTACAATGCGCTCAGTCCGCTGACCAACTCACACGCTGCCTTAGGCCAGGACTCGTACTATCAGAGTCTCGGCTATCACGCGCCCGCCGGCACCACGAGCTTGTGACATCACCAGTATCCGCTGGCTTAAGGGCGCGCGGAGCAGATGCTGCGCTTTGGCGGCTCGCATCAACATCACCACCACCAGCAGCAGCAGCAGCAGCAACACTTGCAGCAACAGCAGCAACAGCAACAGCAGCAGCAACAACAGCAGCAGCAGCAACAACAGCAGCAACAACAGCAGCAGCAACTGACATCCGCTACAAATACGTCAACAACAAAGGCCAGCAGCAAGCCAGCGGTGGCCGTCAATTACTCACAAAAGCAGCAGCAACAGCAGCAGCAGCAGCAACAACAGCAGCAGCAACATCAGCAACAACAGCAGCAGCAGCAGCAACAGCAGCAGCAGCAATTGCTGCACAGCCAACTGTCAGCTGAGCTGCAGGAGGATTCATCCAACATTACCAGCGACCTAAGCGAGGAGCAACTGCAGCAGCACCAGGCGGCACAGCAGCAGCTCTACAACAACTACCAGCAATACGCGGCTGCTGCCAGTTACCGCAACTGGAATCACAGCTTGACCTTCAACAGCGCGGCCGCCTTGCAGAATCTGCTGTAGCCCAGCACAAGGCGAGGCTTTGTCTAAGTCCAGAGACTCGGAAACTCGGACTTGTCGATCTCAATCTCAGTCAGAGTCTCAGTCCTCAGTCTTGGCCGCGTTTCATGTTGGCGGTGCCAATTAGCAAGGCGGCTGTTCAATGGCTTTTAGCACCTGGGCGCATCCTTTGAGGTCCGAGCACGTGAGTAAGAGTCCGCCGGCAACTCCTCCTCATCCTCCGCATCCTCCACTTGTAAATAGTCCAATTTACTCTTCTTTGCCTACTCGTTGTCTTCGCCTTTATGTTAACGAGTTTCTTTTATTGTGTTTTTGTTTTTTCGATGTCGTTCTGTTGAGGAATTCAAGAAAAAAGTGATGTAGTTGTAAGTGATGTAAGCAAACGGCCACATGTATAATCCATTATGTTAGCCGTTAAGCAACGATCTTTGTTAACATTTATGTTTGCTAAAAAACAAAACAAAACAAAAAACAAAAAGAAATCAAGAAATTCCGTGCCATTTGTTTATCCTCAAAGTAAGCAATAACAATCAAATCGGTTAAAACAAATAATCAGCATTTTAAATGTGTCTAAAAGAGAGAGAGAGAGCGTAAAATAAAGAGAGAGAGACAGATAGAAAGAGAGAGAGAGAGAGAGCAATGCGGGATTGTGTGTAATGTTCATTTCAAAACAAATCCTTTCATCCAAAGGCAATCGAATTCGAATCGCAAATGATCAAAAACCAAAAACTAATAAATATCCAACAACAACAAATGCAAAAGACCCTTAAGAATCTTCAAATTATTTAACTAAGCAACAAAATTTGGCCATGCATAGGAAACGTCACGTTTTAATTAACAATTAACAATTAACAACATTATTACTTATACGTTTTGTATAATTTATAAATCATTTTCTATTATACAGCAATAATTCATGTTCTGTTATTTTACGAATTCGCTTAGGCTTAAGCATTCTGTAAATAATTAGTCTATATATATATATATATATAAATATAAATATTATGTATGTACAATATATTTAATTCTAAGCAAGCTAAAATTAAACTTCACGCCCAAAAAAAGAAAAGAGAGAAAAAAAAAACAATTTTTAAACTAACTTGAGAATTAATCAAATTGTATGCTACACAACATTAATAAATATTGTATAGCATTTAAAATTTAATTAGCATAAATAAAAAGAACAGAATACAATATGATGAAGGAAAAACAGCAAAAACAATGAACGAAAAAAACTGCAATTATTATTCAATAATTTCTAATATTAATTTTATTATTGTGCGTCAACAAAATCACAAACACGCATTTTTACATTGAGCTAAGCTAATTGATTAAACGTAATACAAAATGAATTAAATAATAACGGAAAACAAAATAAATAGTTTAAATATGACAAAAACAACAACAACCATGTAAAATACACAAACTACAATTCATAAATGTCAACAGCAAAATAAGTAAAATGTGAATCCAAAATCTAAAGCTAGTTAAAATTAATTATTATAAATCATGCAAAAATTAAAAAAGACTATTTTAATGTTTGAAATATAAAAAGCAACAAAAAAAAAACAAAAAATGAAAATCTATGATCAATTTGTTTTAACTTTCCATTGACAAGGCGATGCAATCAATGCGATGTCTTTGTTGACTTTAACAACTGACCTCCAACAAGCACTTCTATATTGATTGGGCTGGGCTATCATGGAACGACCGATAGCGCCTATACACATATATATATATGTATATATATTGACTGCACCCAGCACATCCACCGATTCCCAGAGTTCTTGTGCCTATCTTATCGCAGCTCGTCGGATGCAGACTGCAGTTTTTCACTAGTATTTTTCCCTTTTTCCCTTCCATATTTTCTTTTTTATTTGATAAAACTTATCAGAGTGCACTCGTAAATTGCAACGGCACAACAAGGTAAACAATAACAACAACAAATATGACTGACAGTCCTGACTAACCCAACAAACTGACTGTCCGAGGTTCAGCCCAGCCTAGTGTGAGATACCTATATACATAACTATATAGATACCTATCCCAATCGCTATCCTCTGCTCTGTGTTGAGTCCCTGTTTGTTTTTTTTTTTCTCGCACCTAGGACAGTTCCTGCTACTCTTGGTATCTGTTATCTGATATCTGGTTCTTATCTACGCAATATAAACAACAACTACGACTGATCCAACACATAGTATATATGTATATGTACAGAGCTATAGTTATCTTTGTGATTCATTTAAAAAAATCTACAATTTGTGCCGTGTTCTTTTCCTTCTCATTTCGAATTCTCGAAACTTATCTGCGCTGTGTGGTCATGTTTAATGTTTAACAAGCTGTTGTCTTTTTAATTAAGCAGCCTGGAAGGTCACATTTTATATACTATGACCATTTGCTTACAACTTTTACTTGGTCCTCCAAGAAATACATAAAAGAGAACGCATTGTTCGGCAGGCACGGAACAGACAGAAAAAATGGCGCTTCAATTTCGATTTTATTTTTTTCTTTCGATTTGTTCGTTTTATTCCTTGCTTGACATTGTGACTGAATGGCCAGAGTTTCTTCATTTTACTCCCAAGCAACCCCATCTGAATTGAACTGGTTTCGAAATCTGTGCTTTGGGGTTGCTTCAACCACCAGTCTGCTCCACCCCAGACATTGTTCCACCCACCAACTTCAAACACATTCCCCCCACGTCATGCCAGACATGCGCTCTGCAAAGACGTCGAGTCCCGGGGGCTCCCAAGCAGCAGGGAACATGGGCCAGTCAATCTGTCAATCTGTCAGTCAGTCAGTCAGTCTGGAAAAACCAGCTATCTATTCAGAAATGGCAAAGCCAAGGCTGCTTCGCATGTACACGCGATCAATATGTAATTATTTTCGCATGCTCACATATGACAGTCAAGTCGCGGCTCTGCGCTTGCATATAAAATTCTATTAAAAAAAGTTTGAGTTTTGACTCCACCTCCGTGCCGCCTATCTGCTGTCAAAATACAATTACAAAAATTGTCATGACATTTTGTTGGGCATTCAAAATGCATGTGCTACTGTCGACAATCGACTGAATGTGAGTTACATTTAACATTTCACATTTAACATTTATCGCTTAACATTTAACATGTATCCACTTAAAGCACTCTCTGGACTTTTGGTAATTCAAAGTATTATTTTTTACAGCAGTAGCCATATAATAAAATTAATAGAAAGGAATATTATAATTCATTTTGTATCAGTTTGAGCCAACGGCAGAAGCGAAGAGAAAGAAGCTGGCATCCAATTAGCTGGTAAGCTACGAGTATTTCAGCTCCTGCTAGAAACCACAATCTTGTAGTAATTTTCTAATGGAATATTTAATTTCAAAACGAGACACTGAGAGAGAGCCAGCTAACCAGCTAACCAGCCAACCAGCCAACCAGCTAACCCGACTGTGTGGCATAAAAGAGCCTCAGCCATAAAAATGGCTACCCTTTTTACCCCCCACTGTGGCACTCACGACACAGCGGCAGAGGCAGCGCAGGCAGCAGAGGCAGAAGAAGAAGCAGCGTCAGCTTATGCCGGATGGATACACAGGAAGTAGTGGCACAGGAGCCCCATCTCCATGCCCGTCCTCCAATGCACAGTCAGGCCAAAGACAGCGCACGTACACTGGAAAAAAGTAGTCCGAGGTTCTGGGATAAAATCAATCCCAAACGGTGTCTAAACTTGGGTAATCCCGCAATTTTTTTTTAATAGGGTACGAAACACAGTTGAACTTCCATAACTCGAACTTCTATAACTCGAATTTCTCTCTAACTCGAGCTAAATGAGTGGCAGTAAAATTAATAAACTTAGGAAAAAGAACTCTATAAGTCGAATATCTCCATAACTCGAACCATTTCTTTGGATAATGGTGATTCGAGTTAGGGAAGTTCGACTGTAGTTGATGCAACTACGATTTTACAATTCCTTTATCGCACATACTTTGAATATCGAGACTCTAAGGAATTTGTTTCAGTGAAATCAAAGCTTTTAAGTTTAGCTTTTTTTTGGCTATGTTATCCGCATAAAGTGTTATTTTAACAATAATATCCTGAATATATACTTCAAAATTATCTACTAAAATTAGGAATTTCAAACTTGAATTTTAGAATAACTTTTTGTTCCAGTGTAGCAATGGCGGAGGCAACACCGACGTCGTTGTCGTTGTCGTTGTCGACATCGTTGTAGTCACCGCACTTTTTATTTAGCTGCAGGGGCAAAGCTCGCTTGGTTCGCTGGATACTTGTGCCAGTGTCTGTCCCTCCCTTCTTCCCCTCCTGCTTCCCTCCTTACCCTGTCTTTGCCCCTTTTGCCCCCTTTGCTTGCTTTGTGCACTGCTTTTTCATTATAATAATACTTTGTAATTAGGTTTTCGAAAGTTAATTAAAATTCGGTTATGAAAGCGGAAACTTTCCCATGAACGCTTCCGGTAACGGTTAAATGAAAACGCATGAGGGCGGGGCAACTGTGTTGGGGGCTGGAACTGGGAACGGGAATATGGGATCTGGGATCTAGAAATGGGTCTGGTCTTGTGAGTGGCTACAGGGGAGTCGGTCCTGGTCTCTGTCTCGGTCTCTGTCTCGTTCTCGTTCTGTGCCTTGTTAGCCAAAAGGAAAAAATAAAAAATATAAGCGAAAAAGGTTTTTTTCGGTTTGCAACCAGAGACAAATTCAGTTAGCGAGTTGGAGTTGGAGTTGGACTTGGAGTTGGAGCTGGAAATGTGGAGAAAGACAACGAACGCACGCAGCTCAACTTTGTTTCGAGCCAATTTTTGTGCAAACATTTCAGTTAAATTAAAAAATACATATTATATTTTAATGAGCAAAATGGCTGCCGCTGCCAGCGTCAACGTATGCAATGTTGCTGTTGTTGTTGCTGTTGTTGTTGTTGTTGCTGTTGTTGCTGTTGTTGCTGTTGTTGTTGTCACGTTTAATGCGCGACGCGCCCATTCGCAAGGTTGGCCAACATTGCGAACGGGATAATTAAAATGATGACTTGAAAATAAATTGCTGTTATCTTTGACCAACAGGCTGGCTCGGGCTTTTCACAATCCCAGAGCCAGAGACAGAGACAGAGACAGACCTCAGTTTGAGGCCGAATCCCACTCGACCCTCTCGGGCTGTCGATGACGCGTCCATGTCGCTGTCGATGTCGCTGTCGCTGTCGACAGTCGCCACATCATTATGCCCATGCCTGTCGCCATTTCCAGCTACACAGGAAGAAAAAACTCATTCTAAAATGCAAGTTTAAAATTCTTAATTTTAGATATTTTTATTTAAATTAACACAATATGCGGATACAGTACTAAAACAGACAAAAAAGTCTAAACCATTTGATCTTCCTGGAAAAATAGTTATGGAGAACCGATAGTCAAAATATTTGCCTAGAATGAATTGATTAATCGTTCTTGAGTCAAGTACTTTGAACTCGATTTGAGCAATTTTTAGATTACCGAACTTTAGACACCGTTTTGGTTTGAGTTTTAAAACGGTATCCTGGATTTTTTTTCGCTGTGCACGTTTTGTGGCTCCTCGCCACAATTTCTCTCTCACTCTCTCTCTCCCATTCTCTCTCTCCTTCTCTTTCTCTCTCCTTCTCTCTCTCTCTCTCTCTATCTCCTTGTGTGTGTGCTCTATCAGCGCCTGCCGCCGCTGCGTGCCTGTGAGCGACACTTACGGATTAGGCCAACAACAGCAGCAACAGCAATAGCAGCAGCAACAACAACGGCAACAACAACAACCACAGTGTTGCCGACTCTGGCTGACAAGTGCCCGTCTTTGCTCGATTGTCCTTTTTGCCGTTGCAATCGCCGTCGTCGCCGTCGTCGTCGCCGTCGTCGTCGTCATCGATGCTGCATTGTGTTTTGTTTATCTTAAGCATTCCACACATAATTAGCAGCAAAGCCGCCCCGTTAACAACGCCCACCCCTCCCCCTTCTACCACCCACCCTCCCCCTTCAGCAACAACTGCTGCTGCTAGCAAATTGAAATTAATCCGTGAAACCTTACGTTAACTAAAATGCGGGCACGTGTCCTGGAAATCACGACTGGACCACGTCAAGCCACGCGTCGTCCTTCGTCCTTCGTCCTTTTGCGTGCTCAGCAATCAAAACATGGCAAATCGGCACGGCAAAAGTGTGAAATCGTCTGGGCTTTATCTGAACAGTCGCTGCCATAAGTTTTGGCATGTAGAGCACACTCATATCTGCGGATCTGTATCTGTATCTCTATCTCCAACTGAATCCTATGGCCGGCAACAACAAGCTTAGCTGCAGCGCCAAACGCATTAATCACAATCGGCATTTTCTATGGTTAGAAAGTGGATAGAAAGGTGGGTGGTGTGGGTGGGTGGTGTGGCTGGTGGGGGCGGCCATTTGTGGTTGGTTGGGCTCTGCGCTCACTGACAGTGACTGATGTGCAGACAACAATGACAACAGCAACAACAACAAGAGCAAGAGCAATGACAATAACAAAGGCCGCTTATCGATTGGAAGCCGCAACACACCTTTATCAAGCAGCCAGCAACATCAGCACCACCATTGGATTGGATGAAATGTGAGACGACGACGACAACGATGAAAACGACGCGGCTAATAACCAAATTGTGTTTTGACAGACGAGCGAAAACGACAACGACAACGGCATTGGCAACTTGAATGGTTAATGTGTATGCGAGTGTGTGTGTGTGTGAGTGAGTGTGTGTGTATGTGTGTGTGGCTAAAATCATTAGATTATGATAAATGTACTGCTGCATGTTTGTCTATCAATCGCCCCTAAAAACCATCAACAATATTTATGTGTGCGTTCATGCATAATTATATAAATATAAATATAAATATACACAAATTGACAGAGATGATGCCAAAAGTGGCCACTAAAAAATAACTAAAGTTCAATAGGGATTATTGGAAAGTCATAGGAAACTAATAGTTATAAATTAATTAATTAATTAATTAATTAAATAATCGCAATAAATATAGAATAAAGAAAAGATTCTCTGTTTGTTAGCGATATAAACAGAAATATATAAAAATATAAATATCCACTAAAAATAACTGAACAAACTGAACTTCTATATGGAATATTAGGTATTGATAAGTAACTAAAATATATTAAAGTTTTTATGAATATAAATATTAATTATTGATTTTAGTTTTAGTTTAATTGTCAATATTTAAATTACTTTTTGACGACTTTTATCAAATAAATAAATGTATTACAAAATTCAACTGAAAACGTATTAATTGATTGATTGATATAGAAAAAACTCTCTGTCTGTTAGGGATATTAAAACAGAAAACATTTAAAATTATTTTAAGTGCAACTGATTATTGAATATATATTTTATTTTAATTTTTACATTTTATTTCTACCTTCTTACCCATTTAAAAGTACGTTAACAGCAATTAAAAATTGCTTCAAATGATGGAAGCATCAAGCAGACATTTAATTCAGTACATATATATATACATATTTATATTTGAAAACTGTTTGCAACTGCAATTCATAAATCAAACAAAACATTTTCATTTAGTTAATGTGCCGTAGTTTATATATGTACAATAAATATTTAGTTGATACATATGAGCAACTTTTTCAGTTTTAATTAAAGCGCGAGAAAATTGCACTTGACATATTTTCAATTAAAAAGCAATTTAGTTAATTTGGCGGCAGGAATAAAAATCAAATTGTTGCAATCAAATTGTTTAGCAATTGGCAGAAGTCAAATTCGAATTCAAATCGATGCGTGTGCGCTCGTTGAATTAAATTAATTCAATTTATTTGAAAATCTATTTGCACACGCAGCCAAAATTAATGCGAAATAATCAACAACAAGCAGCAGCAGCAGAAACAGGAAATTGTGGGAGTCTGGGGAATGGGGGGAATAGGGGGGGGAGTAAGGGGGAAGGGGTAAGGGGGTAAGGGGGGAGCCGTCGACCGCTTCCGGTGCGGACAATGGCAACGGAAACGGACATGGCCAATGACGCAGCTGGCGCATCCTCATCCTCATTTTGATGTTGGAGCTGCTGTGGGAGATGGGATTAGGGACTGTAGGGAAGCTGCTTCCTGGATGTTTGCGCAAAACGCTTCAGTGCATAAATGAATGAATGAGCAAGTGAGCGAATGACTGACTGATTGACTGACTGACTGACTGGTTGACTGATGCACATGACATGACAACGCTGGCAACAATGACAACGAACAACGAACAACGTCAGTGACAACGACAACGACAACAAGTTAAGTCGAGGCAACAAATTCATGCAATCTAATTCACAATTAATTGCAAATTCCCTGCCACTTACGGAGCCTCTGTGTCTGTGTGTGTGTGCGAGTATTTGAGTATGTGAAAATATTTGCACAATAATTAATTGAATAATGTCAATAAATTTTCAACACATTTCCACATGCGACAGAGACAGAGACAGAGATGGAGTTAAACTTTCGCACACATGTCCTCGCACAGGACAAACACATTTGCGTACGGGCTGGTCCAGCTCAGTTCAGCTCAGTTTAGTTTAGTCCAGTCCGATCCCTGTCCCGTATCCTCTGCTCTCCTCTCTTTGGCTGTCCGGCTCGGCATGGGACAATACGCAAACTGGACAAGTTTGTCTGCAGTTTGGCTGCCAGGCTGACTCTGATGGTGGTGGTGCGATTAGGCGAAACGAATCAACAAATCAACACACTCAGCAAATTCGTCAGCAGGATGTGGTTGCCTCCACCTCCTCCCTCCTTCTGTCTCCCCCTCCACCTCCTCCTCTGCTGCACATTGTGTCTCATTTCCATTTCCAGCAGACAACGTCGACTGCTCAAAAGTTTGTCTTTCAATTTCGAAAATGGTATTTGTCAAGTGGGCGCCATTCCATTCCCTCCCCCTCCTCTTCAGCCTGTCAGTCTGTTGGGCTTTTGGATTTGCATAGCTCAGCAGCAACAATCGCAGCAGCAACAACGTCAGCTCCAACAACAGCAACAGCAGCAACATCAGTTCCAAACAATGCTCACGTTTGACCGTAGGGATATATAGTAGGATCCATGTGTTTTGCCCTGTGTGTCCTTCAAAATGGCTCAAGTGCTTTAGAAGAGCAGCCAGTGCCATTGGCAGGACATTCGTCCTTTTTCCAGACATCCAGCAGGCAACAAACTCTCTCTTTCTGACACACAAACCGCCTGCCCTAATTTTGAGCATTTTTATACGAATTTCTTTCATTTGTTTGACTTTAGAGCACAGGCTTCCATAAATCGTATGCAGTAAAGAAGAATTATTTTGACGAACTTTGAATCGAAGTAATATCCCAAGTGGCGAGCCATAATCATTATCAAGCGATTAATAGATAATAATTTAATTATATTAGAAAATTATCAATGATATTCATCAATAAGTTTAATTTGCAACCGGAAATAAAATATGAGTTGATACATATAAATAAATAAACATGTTTAAGGTTGATTGTAATTATTTGCTGTAAGCATAGGAAGAGTTTTAAGAAGTTTATTAAATTAGAATTCAGTAAATTAGAATTTGTTTTCATTACAGTATATAAAAATAATAAAAATGTTGGTAAATATTCATCAATAAATTAAGAATGCAACTGGAAAGAAAATTAAAAAATATATAACTCACATGTTAAGTTAATAACTTCATTTAACTTTTCTATCTTTTCAGTTACGAGCTGAAATTATTTTTAACATAATCTAATTGCTTATTTCATATGCTTATTTTAAAATAATATTTAAGCTATTTTTGACTATTTTCAGTCCACGTTAAATAAATAAATAAATTAAATTCAAGTGCACTAAAATTTGTGCCAGGACAATTAAATAGATTTGTTTGCATTACATAAAGATAATCCAAAATTGTACAATACACAAAGATACATTAATTGACAGCTCAAAAGGTAAATTGGATCGCGGCCGGATTGCCCGGCAGGCATTCTCAGTCACCGGTGCATTCATCAATGAAAACAGACAGCAAGGAAAGAAGAAATGCATTTGGTTTCTAGAAGATCGAAGTGAGAGTTCCCTCGGGCCATATACGGATCTAGCTTAAAGTAATTGTTTGGGTAGCTTAGCCAACATAACAAAGCGCACATTAAGCAACAAGAGAGAATCCTTAACCAATAAAGAAAACAGGATAAGCCATCATTTCCGAACTGCAAGTCAAAAGGAAAAAGATCTAAGCAAGCGGAATTCCCCAAAAATGAATAATAAAAATGAAAAAAAAAACAAGCAGAAAACCAGAAAAAAGAGCAGCGGCTAAAAGTGAATAATGCCAGCCAATGCCAAATGCCAGCACTTTTACCGTCATGTGTTTGAGTGTTTGAGTGCGTGCTCAAACAGTTTTTCTGGCCAATTGAGCAGGGGCTAAACAACAACTACTTGATGCGGAGACAAACGGAGGCATAAACAATGGAATGGAATCGAAATGGAAATGGAAAATAGTAGGCGGCACTCGCCGTACGGTAAAGCTTACCGCAAGAACAACACATGTAAATGTCAGTCGGGGGCAAATCCGGCGTAATTGATCGATGCACGGAGCGAAGCTTAGCGCCTGTCGCCGCGGGTGCAATGCCAATAAAAACCAGCTCTGACTTTGGCTGGCTGGTTAGCTGGCTGGCTGGAATGTCGCCAGGGCAGCTTAAGTACCTGCCTCACAATGGGCGCCCATTCATGCCGACTGTGACTGAGACTGAATGTCAATCATGTCTGGCAACCCCATGCCGAATAATGCCACCAGATGTTCAATGGGCTAAAGATTTTTTTAATTCTCATTTTATTTGATTTGCCGCGCCCTAAAGCAAGGAGTGACAGGAGAGAGAGAGGGAAACATGCAAATGAAAAACGCACGACAGGTGCAAGGCCCAAGGATCTGGCCTGAAGTCAAGTCGAGTCAACTCAAGTCGGGCCAAGTATCTGTATCTTTGCATGTGTGCCAAATGTTAACAGCAGGTCAAACTGGGCAGCTTTAACTAAACTTAGTACGGCCCACGCACGCCAGGTGTCGCTGTTATCATTGCCTAATGTGCCAATATTTTTATAATGTTAAAACATGTTGAACAATCGCCGTTTGACAACTAAATTAAGCCATTTGTCACAGCTTATATTCACATATGCTGGCATTTAACACGCAGGTTAAAAGAGTGACAGAGAGAGGGTAGAAGAGTGGGAGTGAGAGGGGGAAACATTGAGATGCGGTCGGTGGTGACTGTTGCCTTTTGATTGGAAATATATTTACGTGGTTGTTTTTGGACCGGGCACTTGGCGCGAGGCATTAGAATAACAACAACATAAATCCAATGAAAACAACAACCGCCCATCAACACCCTCGAAACAAATTGCTAGCACATGCTCAAAGGCAACGAAGGTTGTTCACCAAGTTGTTGTTGTTGCTGTTGTTGCTGTTGTTATTGTTGCTTTATTGATGCTGTAGCCCCCATTGTACAATGTACATAGCATTTAATTGAAATGGGCGCGCATTTGTTTCTGCATTTTATGCTCACTAGCCGCATTAAAGTGCTAATGCATTGTTGTTGTTTTTGGCTCTTCTGGCGATACACACACACACACACACACACACACATACACACTGACAACCCCTAAACTGTTCGAAGGGAATGAAAAAACCGTTCACTCACAGCTCACTCACGAACAATCAACCCCAAATAATAGCAAGGATTACGAGTCCTCGCTGTTGCCCGATTCCCGTACGAGCGGAGTGCATTGTCCTGGACACACATCTGAAACCAGCTAGAGAAATTGGCAACTACTAGCAGAACGACTAGCAGATACCTTGTGATAGAATATTGGATAAGAAATTACTAAGAAATAGCATAAAATAATAATACAAAACATATTTTTATTATTTTGAGTTTTTCTTAATTTTTAATCCAAGTAATTTTATGATTTAAGTATGTCTTCTTATTCAATATTATTTATTTATATTATATGTACTTGTGTTTAATAAAAGTATTCCAGTACCAACATTATAATCAAGTGAAACTACAGTATCTGAAAATCGTTACTCTATCTAAATGTGTATAAAACGACGTCAAAAGTCTTTGGGTAAGCAGGACACAAGAGCAAGGACGAGGACAAGGGATGCCAGCACCGTCGCAGTTGCCGCTGACTGCGACTGCGACGCCGACGCCGACTGCGAATGGTCGTCATCGGTTTTTGGTGTATGTTTTGAGGCTACAGATATCAGGGCAATAAAATAATTGCGACAATAAGCGTTTCATTATTCATTTGTGTGACTGCAAGGGGCGAGCAATTTGCGAGCAGGTCACAATTCAAGGAGAGGGGAGGGGATGGGAGGGGGTGACGACAACTGAGGTTGATTGCTGGGGTGGCAAGAGGTGGGGTGTGAGCCTGCCAGGTCTGATGTTAATCCAACTGTGCGCGGGTTTCATGCATTTCCTGTTCTCTTGCCATTTTAACAGTTAATAGTTTGCCACAAAGGCTGTGCTTTGATTCAATTCAACTGCTGAAAAGGGAAGCGAAGTGAAGGGGAGGAAGAGGGAAAGGAAGAGGAAAAGGGAGGGGGAGGTGTCACCCACCCGCCAGATGATCTTGATTTGATTATTGCGGCGTTAATACAATTGATATTCGGAGCAGCTCAAACTGATTCTCTTTTTTTGTCAGCTTCATTCAATCTACTATTTGTATGTAATTGTGAATGGTTTATTGTTGCGGCTTAGACAAATTGTTGCAGTTGTTGATGGTTTTTTCACCACACACTCGAGCCAAAAAGGGGCGTCAAATAATAACATTTGTTTATGCCAAAACCTGTCAGGACCAATAAACTACATTTGGGCTAAGCCAGTTTGAGCATAAACTCTTAACATAAGAGTTTATTAAAGCCTTCCACTCAATCTTTCTATTTTTCTCTTTGTCTTATCAATTACAATATTTAGCCCCAACTAACTGCACTTTAATTGTCCGTTTGCTTAATTGCACGTTTCGGGCCAACTCTCCAGTTCCTTGGCGGACAAAAAATGGGAAAATTGAAGAAAACGCGATTGCTCGAAATAATTTAAATTGTGTGCGCAAATACCGCGTGAATTTTCAAGTTAAATTGTACAACTTTTTTTTCAGTTATTCATTAGCCTGAATCAAGTATTCAGACTGAATGGAAATTTTTTAATTGAGCTTGCATAATTAGACAAAATAATTGACTGTGAATGACTGTGATTTTGTGCAATTGGAACGAAAACTGATGGTTGAAAAGTAAGTAAGTTATGAAAGTAGTTTAATTTTAATATAATTTGAGAACTAATATTTCTTATAATTGATGATTAAATTAATTTATTCAAAGATTTAAGAAATAACTCAAGCCAAATGCGTTCAAGTAGTTAAATGGTAAAGTGTGGTAATGAAAAAATTACCTATGAATGAAGAAGTTTTCTCAAGTATCTTACTATAACTTTAAAATAATTTAAGAATTATTCAGGGGTGTCACAGAAATCGCTTTCGCTTGAATTTCACTGCAATTTGTATGAAAATTAAGTGAAATTCAAGCGAAAGCGATTTTTGCGGCACCCCCGATTATTTCTTAACGGTACATTGTAAACAAAAGGTTTCTATTCTTTATTCCTAATAATTAAATCAATTTATTGCGCAATGTCCAATGATAAACTTTTATTTTTTTAAATTATTTATGTATTAAAATAAATTTCGTTTGTCACAAAATTGGACATCATAATTTTAGGGGTATGGAAATTCTTTTGTTACTGGACTTGTATCTTGTAAGGAGGTTTTTTTTATAAAAATTATTATTTCTTATGATTGAAGATTTAATTAATTTATCCATAGATGCTAATAATAAATGCTTTCGAGTAGTTAAATCTGTATGCCAAATATACCATTAACAAATGCACAGCAAATCCCAAAGTACACAATCAGCCAACCTATCGAACCACCCAACCACCGAACCATCGAACCGCCCAATCAACCAGTCGGAGTGTGTTTTAAATTCTCATTTGTGTACTGAACCACAGTACGAGTACCGAGTACTGAGTACCGAGTACCGAGTACATTCTTCAAATGCGCTACCTTGCGCCTTGTTATTCTAGCAAACAAATGAAAGTGAAAGCACAAATTTTGCGTTGCTTCTTTTATTTTTTCTTGCTTCTTTTAAACACACACACACACACAGGGCATACACTTATACAAATATATTTATACATCTAGATATATATTTTTAGTAGTTCAGAGAGAGAGAGAGGAGAGAGAGAGAGAGCGACGTGGTGCCAAAAATTGCTTCCGAAATCAGCCAAAAAACCAAAGCAAAACAGCGCAACGTCCACATTGGAATGTATCCGAGTGTGTCTCTGTGTGTGTGTGTGTGTGTCGGCCATGTTGGGCTACCGGGTGCCACAACTAACACACACAGAAAGAGAGAGAAGAAGAAGGAAAGAGAGAGAGCCAAAGAGGCGCCCATAGAGCAATCGGTGGAGCTGTCGAGTTTGAGTTTGCTGCTCAAATATTATGCGAACGCAAATATTTTTATTTAGTAAATGTCATTTATTATTTATGTTTATTCGAGCACTTATCTAGCGCTGCTTAACAACTTCAGCTCTAATGCACGACGACTGCCAGGAGAGAGGAGAGAGGCGAGTGGAAAGACGAGTTGGGGTTAGACAATGATGAAGACGATGACGATGACGATGATGATGATGATGATGATGATGATGGCAGCAAGGCCATGCCACCAAATTGAAAACGGAATCAACAAGAAATCGAACATTGAAAAAGTGGCAAGTGGCAAGTGGCAAGTGGAATGCGACTCCCACGTACTCGTCGTATTCCTTCTGCCATCTCCATTTGCCTTTTACTCGCATTGCCATGGCCAGGATGTCAGTGGGAATAAATTTAAAGTCAAACTAAACTGCGAGTAAATAGAAATACAAAAAGGCAAACAAAAACAATGCCAACTGGCGGCAGCATGAGTATGTATTGTGTGTATGTTTGTAGCAAGGATACGGAGAAATCACTACACAGAAAAAAAATGCTGTTAAAAATTATTTCGGAATTTCTTGAACCCAGCACGAACTAATTTATTCAAGTACGATTTTTTTAAATTCTTCTTCGAAAATATTCAGATTATATTAATTTATTTTTAGCTAAAATTAAAAGTTGTAGATTTTATTGATAATTTTAAGCGTATATTGTGTAAATTTAACAATAATATCCTGAATACATACTTAAAATATATATAATCTGTCAAGATTACTTTACACACTCAAAAAAAACGTAATATTATATATTGACTTTAAATAATACTTTGTGTGAAAAGTAGGAAAAAGGGGTTATAATAGTCATTTTTAGAATTTAAAAAAAATCATAAAAAATACTAGCAAAAATATTTTAGAAAATTTTATATTTTTTGCATTTACTCTTAGATTTGGTTTAAGAATTTTCAATCAAAATATTTTTTGTTAAAAATCGAGGAAAAAAGTTAAAACAGTGGACTTTTACAAAAATTCAAAATATTCAATTGGTACTTAATGGGTTAAGGAAAGTCTTGCATCATTCAAACGGAATTTAAGTGAACTTTCCAAGTATATATAATAAGCTTTTATTTTCTTATTTAAAGTCTAAATATTACATTTTTTTTGAGTGTGTAAAGTCATTTTGACAAACTGTTTTTAATAATCATGAATTTAAAGCTTGAATTTGGGTATGATTTTTGTTTTCAGTGTACCAATTCCAGTCACAGCCACAGTTGGAGCTTCAGTGGATTCAGAGTTGCAGTCGCAAGCAAATTCCGAGCCGAGTGTACACAAGCCGCCGTCTAGCGCTTGTCTGCCAAGTGCGAGCCGTGGGAACGGGGATGGAGGCGAAGGAGGGATGAGGAATGGGGAGGGAACAGCCTCCTCCTGGTCACCAACAACAGCAGCAACAACAACAATGACAACATTGGTGGCATGCACTTCGATGGCTTGAAATATTTGTGATTGTTTCGTATTCGATTTACAAAGTGTTGCAACGTCCTTGGATCCGACAAGAGATAGAGACAGACAACTGAAGAGTAACAGAGATAGATAGAGAGGGGGAGAGCGAGATGCAAAGAGCGCCAAACTGGGGGCGCCCTCTATTGACTATGAATGACTTTTTTATTTTTACTTTTTTATATCAAGTTGTCATTGTTGTCTCTGTCCGTTTGTCTGCCTGTCTGTCTGTCTGTCTGTCTGTCTGCCTGTCTGTACTGTTGTTGTTGTTGTTGTGATTATTGTTATTAGCCTAGCAAACAAATTGGTAAATAATAAATATTTTCCAGTTAAATATTGTTAGTAGTAGCATGGCATTTTTTTTTAAACCATGCCACGGATCATGGACTCCAACCTCCTCCACCTTCTACTTTTTCGTACTCCTGCTTACTTATGTATGTAGATCTTTTGAGGAGCCGTCGCTGCTTCCCATTCCCGCTTCCCCTTCACGCCACATTGCCAATGACTTGCGCTTTCGTTGTGTGTCAATATGTGCTCAATGTGTGTGTGTGTGTGTGTGTGTGTGTGTGTGCCAAGGGAAATTGGTAGCCCACATTTACAAAATCAGAAAAGCGCTTGATTTGTAAAATATTTGCTCTGCACAAACGAACGCAGCAATTGTTCAATTCCATACAGACGAGAGAGCCTCAGCCTGTTGGCTTCATCGTCATCGTCGTCGACGATTTGTTTGAAAATGTTTATGAAGCGACACCTGTAGGTGATAATAATAAACAATCGAAGCACGACTTCGACGCCCAATCGAACAAATCTCCTCAGCTGAGGGCCTGGGCACACAGAAGCTGCATATATGTATGTAAGTATGCAAATGTGGCGTCTACAATTGGCCGACAGTTTATTTAAAGACTAGATCTTAAGTAGAACAACATCAAAAGATCATTGAAACTAAACAAAATTCAGACTTTCGTAACTGTGACAAAACTGATTTGATTACCAAGCAAAATATAATTTTGATAATAGTTTAATAGTCTCTAAATTTAATTGGCGGGTCAATGAATACTATTCATATAATTTCTAGCCTTAAATGATAGTATTAAATAATTACAAATAATTTAAAAATTAAAAATAAAAATTACAAATAAAAGTTTATCCTAATTTGCCATTAATAAATAACATATGTATCAGGGGTTCCACAGAAATCGCTTTCGCTTGAATTTCAGTTCAATTTCACACAAATTTAAGTGAAATTCAAGCGAAAGCGATTTCTGTGGCACCTCCATATATTTTTTTCACTCTTCTAGGAGGCTTTTTTGTGCTTCAATTTTTTTAAACTGATCTGAAAATCTGATGAAATGGAAATTTTATATTTTTTAATATATTCGTATCCATAGTCTTGACTCTTAATTGTATTTCCATGTATAACAATAAGCCATTTTGGCATTATCTGGGTTTTTTTTTTTTTTTTTAGAATACTTTTGTATGTTATACTTGGCCAATTGGAATAATTTGTGTCTCTGGCTTAAGTGTCCATTACTTAAAGCCCATTTAATGGCTATGCAATGTAGAAATATTTGAGAGCATTTCCTGGAATTTTTCTGTTGCTTTTCACACCAATCTTTGGTCAAGCCTTTTTTGTAGCCGTCGTTGTTGGTCGTGTTGGACTTGGCTGGCAATGTTTGCCAATTTGAGTGCTTTCGGTTACTTTGACGCATTGTTAAAGGTAAAACGCATGCAAGAAAAACAGAAATATTATTTAAATTATGAGCGATAAATGAACCGTAGATATTTGTGTGAAAAAATGAAGAATATGAAAAATATATTTTTGGCTATTATTTGTTTGCTGTTAATATTTTGTGATATGTACGCCAAGGTCCGGATATTTGATGAGTACTTGCGAAAGCATTAAGCCAAGGGTAACGCCCTGAACAGTGCACAGAATGAACCAGAGACGGAGTTGGAGTCGGAGTCACAGTCAGAATTTTACAACCAACACCGAGATTGCCCAGTGTGAGAATCAGTTCGCATTACTTGGGCTCTGGGGTGGAGTTGGTGGATCGCCCAGCAAGGTGTGCTCGACTCAAGTACTCACTCTGCGTGTGTGTGTGTTTAGTTTTTACAGGGCTTATTAAGAATCGTGAAGGCGAGCGGCACATTTTGTATTATACATATTCTTGGAAAAGCTGTAAATTGCACTTTGTAAATAAACGTGAACAAGAACAACAAAAGCAACGCTAAGACCCCCGGGTTTATCTCTCTGGCATGCATGATAAGGTCGCGCTCTACGTTGAGTTGAATCTACGGCATTATCTGTATCTGTATCTGGGAACAGGAAGACGCACCAAGTATTTTACCTCGATATCAGGCGCTTATCTAATCAGACGCTGCATAAATGCAAATAATGAAAGATCGTGCCGTAGTCCGGGCAAGGGATCGGTTCCGTTCCCATTCCCTTCCCATTCCCTTGTGTCCCGGTGTCGTTCTGATTTCGTATAATGAGACAGCGACGGAGTTAAAGATAAGCTGAAGCAGAAGAAGAAAAATGCATCCGCCGCGTGAGGCGTCAACGCGGAGCGCAAACAGTGACAAGAACAGAGCGAATTCTTTCTTCTCTCGGGCCGGAGATAACAGACCCGAGAAAAGGTCGAGTGTAAGCGTCTATATATAGCCCGGGACAGACTCAATCTGCTTTATGCTCTTATCTATCTCAAATATGGCTGCTGATTAAGGCGAGCAACAAAATGGCTTTCGCCTTAGTCAGAGTATTGACCCAACTACATAGTGAGTGACAGTCGGGTTTTGGACTATATCGAAACGGCCAGCCAACCGACCATCTGGCTTAATTAAGAACAAGTCGACAAACATTGAAGTCAGTGAAAATAGTTGGCCTCGTTTATCGCGCGCCATCAATCAGGCACTTTCCCGCAGGACAACGGAAAGCGACCCAAATGAAACTAGGAGCCCCCAAATGATTACGTAATTCAGGAGAGAGGGGGAGGGGCTCAGAAAGGCAGCTATAAACGAATGCTAAACACACTTTATAAAGTTGTATTGACTGCTATAAGAATTAGGCTAATATTTGTTTAATTATTTATTTATATATTGAAAATAAGAGTTATTCTTCAATTTTTATTATAAAAGTTGAAAAATAAAAATTGACTGTAAATGTTTTTTGAATTGGAAGGTGTATTTCGTTCACAAGGGGGTGGTGAGGGGTGGGAGGGTTACGTCGCTCCGACTCTCCTTGGCTATGACCTTGTATATACATGTCACTATTGGAAATACGCCTTCCAATTCAAAAAACATTTATAGTCAATTTTTATTTTTCAACTTTTATAATAAAAATTGAAGAATAACTTTTATTTTCAATTGCTAAAATAAAAATTGAAAATAAGAGTTAAATTATAATTTTTAAATAAAACTTGAAATTTAATTATTATTTTATAATTTTTTTATTTAGATCGAAAAATAAGAGTTTTCATTTACTTGTTTTGATAAAAATCAACAAATAACTTTTATTTAATAATTTATATTTTTAAAATTATAATCGTTACGGTCCCTGCTTTAAATTATAAAGTTGAAAGAAAATAGTTAAATTAAGTTAAGCCTGAAATATGAAAAAAATTATAATTGATCCAACATATGTTGCAAGGACTGGGGAAAACCCAGAAAAACCCAATCAGATAAATATAAATGATTCATTATTTCGAATCAAATTTTAATTTCACTTTTATTTAATTATTTTTTAAATTTTATAATAAAATTAAAGAACTTGAAGAAAGAGAAGAGAAGGTTGACAAAATAATACAGAATATAATATGCAAATTATTTAACAATTATAGAAGATATTTAAATTCAATTTTTGTAAATGTATTTAAAAAGTATTGATAAAATAAACTTAAAAAGGACATTACTTAAAAATAATAAGAAAAATTGAATGAGAACTTTATTTTTACATAATATTTTAATTTATAATTATTGTTTCAATTCATTTATTCATTATAATTTATAATATTTTGGAAACATTGAATATGATTGCATAAAATTAATTAATATTAACAGCCAGACGATGTAAAGAGCATACTTATTATAGAAATTATATGAATTGAGTAGAGTATATACATATGTATAGTATATATTATAGGACATCCAACCAGAGTCTGCTTAGCGTGCCGGGCAACAATTGCTAGGCATGTCTATTACTATTACTAACCGTGTCTCTTTCTGAGTGTGTGTGTGTGTGTGTGTGTGTCTACTCGTATGTGTGACTGCGAGTCCTTATGACAATTTGATGAGGACCTTATTTACACTAGTTAAAAGCTCAGCCCCCGCTGCCACCTCCAATGAGTGAATGTTGTTGTCAATAAAACAAAAAATAAGGCAACAACAGCGACAGCCAAAATAAAGGAAAGAAAAAATATAAAAAGGAAAAAGGCTATAGTCGAGACTTCGACTATGAAATACCCGCTACATACTTTTAGGCGCTTGTATGGCTTAGAGACCTAAAACTGCCATTACTACCATTCTAGTTGTCTGCTCGTCTTGGGACTTAGTTGGCTGATAGATAATGATAATAGGTAACGATCAGTGTCAAAAGAATGCGTTATATCTCATAGGCTCGAAGACGCTTCTTTCTTATACAATACAATATACCCTATACCTTTTTGTAAGTAACGGGTACACATATCCCCTGAGCCCCGTTGGCTCCACAGGCCCTCGAGCTAGGCACTTGCATGACAAGCGGCCATTTTGATGGCCGTTGGCCGTGTGGTATTTTTCCGTATACGCGCGTATCCAATCAAGCATATATCGTTTGTCTATAGGTGTGTGTGTGTATAAATATGTATGTGTGTGTATGTATGTATGTGTAAGGGCGGTGCGTGGTGGACGTGGTCAACATTCGTTGATTACGTATACGACTGGGGCGCCAATCAACCAAACGTCAACGTCAGCGAAGGGCCAAGCGAATTGTTGTTATTGTTGTTGCTGTTATTGTTGCATAGCAATGCTGAAATGTCGCTCAAAATAGGAACAACATAGCTTCTACACACACACTTACACACACACACTCACCAACACACTCGCAGAATGCGTTTATATCGTTTTTTTTTAGCCATGGCTTGAATCAATATTAGTAATTTGAATTATTCAAAAGACAAATATGAAGCTTTAATGGCCAAACAGCATGCCCGTAGTCGGCACTCATTTTCCATACCTCTCGCCTACAGCTAGTGAGCTCCACTTCCTACCCAATCCCCCTTTCTCCCTGCACTTCTCCTACTTCTCTGGCCAGAACTTGGGGCCTGTTTACTGCTACCATTGCAGCTGCAGGCCATTGGTTATTGGGTATTGGGTATTGAGTATTGGTTCGAGACTGCAGGCAGCAACGGCGACAACTCAATAATTTGGCGAGTCGCCCAATTTAATGCCAGGGCAGGTGTGGGCCACGATGGATGGCCAAAAGCAGCAGCAGCAACAGCAACAGCAGCGTCCATTGTCAACGTCTCTACGGCGTTCGTTGGGCCAGGTAAATACGTCAATTTAAATCCGTGGATTGGATTGTAAGTCAATGTTTGACTTTTGCTCGCTGATTGATTGCTCAACAGCAACTGCAGCAGCAACAGCAGCAACTGCAGCAGCCAACAGCCAACAGCCAAGAGCCAGGATATAGTCAGGAGTCAGAAGTCAGAAAGGAGACAGGAGCTGGAGTCGCCTGCATATGCATACGGCCTAAAGCTGATGACTCGGCCAGCTCCTCTGGGGCACTTGCAACACACAGAGAGAGAGAGAGAAAGAGAGAGAGAGAGAGAGGAGTGTAGAGACTGCAACAACAGTTTACTCGATTTACAGAGAAGTGAAGTTTGCATAGCGGAGTCAAGCGTATGAATCAACGATTTTCTGCTGTGCCGTCATAATTTCCATTTCCCAAAAAATGTACACACCCCCAACCCCACAACAACAGCAACACACACACACCAATTTTGGAATACTTGAAGAACAAAGTAGAGATACTTATTTCCCTGCACTTTAAGTGGCAAAGCCAACAAATTATGCTCCGAGTGCTGAATTAAATGTGCGTCCAACAACACGATGTATTTAACTTTAGATTTTGGTCAAGTTTGGCATACGAGTGTATGTATGAATATAATTCAGCAAATGCTGGGTCTGTGTACCATGCTCGTACGAACGAGGGCAGTCTGAAGAGTTGTACATTTCACAAATGTTAATTTAAAACAAAAAACCAAACTCCAAGCTTGCAAAATATAAATATAGATTGCAAGCAATTAAATTGGATTATTTACTCCTGAACTCCTGAGTTAAGTAAGATGTTGAGTGTATTTTTATCCTGAGCTTGTCAGGCAACCCTCGCGTATGTATATTTAAACTCAATTTTAGACACATGTGCATTATTGTTGTCTATCTGGTGGACGCTGTCTATCCAGCCGCAACAACAGCGCCAACAACAAACAGTCAAAACCAAAGCCACCGCAACAGCAGCAGCAGCAGAGGCAGAAACAGTGGCAAATTCTCGGGATCGGGCTCTGAATGTGGTGGCTCTCTGGTTCCATTCGGTTGGATGCCTGCCTGCATCTACAATACAGCAATTGTTGCAGCTGCAACAGCAACAACAACAACAGCAGCAACAGCAGCTCATATAATACCGTTCCACATATACTTATTTATATGTCGTGTGCGTTTGTCTAATTGTCTGTGTGTGTGTGTGTCTATACACTCAGGAAAAAATATGCCAAACTAAATACAAGTACAGTTTGTCAAGAAACACTTTACACACCCTAAAAAATGTAATATTTTGACATTAAATAAGAAAATAATAGCTTATTATATATATTTGGAAAGGTCATTTGATTTCCGTTCGAATAATGCAAAAATTTCCTTAACCCATTAAGTACCCATTGAATACTTTTTCAACTTTTTTCATCGATTTTTTACCAAAAAAAATTTTGATGCAAAAAAAATCTGGAAACAATTCTAATCGTAACTGCAAAAAAAATATTTTTGCTAGTATTTTTTATATTTTTTTGAAAAGCTACTTTTTGTGTTAATCGTAGGAAAAGGAGATAAAATAAACATTTTTAGGATTTTCAAAAAATTTTAAAAAGTACTAGCAAAAATATTTTTGAAAACTTTTTTTTGCAGTTACTCTTAGAATAAATATTGAATTTTTTAGGGTGTGTAAAGTGTTTCTTCACAAACTGTGATGTGCCTGTACACTGAATTTAAATAATGTGAAAATTAGTTCCATTTGTCGAATTTTGTAAGTATGAAAAGATTTTAGATTATAAATTGCGATTGACCGTTCTTAGGAAAACTAGATGATATAATAGTTCGATATTATTCAAAATATATGTATAAGACCATGCCAAAACATAAATTTGTGATTTTGATTGAAATATTTCCAGAAACAAAACAGAATTTTTTATACTACACATTTGGTTAAAGTTTCTGCGTACTTATTCTAGTGTGATTAGAGATTGAAATTAACTTAAATGTGAGAATGTTTTGAGCTGTAAAGAAGTATGTATCGTACTTTAAAAGACTAAAACTTATTCCAAATCGTACTGAAAGTATTCCGAAAAAATCTTGTTATAAGATTTTCGGTATTGCAAAAAGCGAAATGAAATTTCTTTACTCAATTTTGAATATTTTATAATTTGTCATTCTTTGAGAATGTTTGTACTGAATATCCCATGTTTACGTACAGAAATCTTGATATTTTCTAAGTGTATATATATTTATGTGTGTGTGTATGTGTGTGTATGCATATCCTTTGCAGCGTGTAGCAATGCGTTGTTTTGCCGCTCTGATAATGATGCTGGCCGGCATATTCATAATGAAATTTCATTGCAGCAAACACACACACACACACACTCACACACCGAGACACACACATGTGTGTGTGTATGTATTCAAGTATGTGTACACAGAGCATTGAAAAGTGGGCGTGGTGGAATGGGCGTTTCCCGGACGAGGCATATTATGTATAAACACAAATTAATTTCGTTTCAGTGGCCCAAACCGTAGTAGCCATGGCCGAGCGATTCCGTGCAATGATGATGATGATGATGATAACGATGATGATGATGATGATGATGATGGGCCGGGCATTTGCATAAAATATTTGCACAGCCTTCGTATATTCGTAAACTCGTCGTAGTGCAACGCTGCGGCTGCTGGTTTGCTGGTTTTGCCGTTGCCTTTGCTTTGAGGGGAACGTGCCCATAAACTAGGCAACAACAAGCCTACGAGTATTTTGGCCCTGATTTAATGAATCAGCAGTCAGTCCGCCCGCCCGTCTGTCCGGTAACCTCTCTTCAGGACAACGACGACAACAACCTGCCGCATCAGCAAACGTCTTTCAATTTTGAGTGTTGGCCCATGTCTGGTTTTGGCCAGTTTTGATAAATTAGCACAAATGCACTGCCATATGAATACTTGGCCTAAACCAAACACTGCCCACTGAGTACAGCAAAACTGTCACACACATATCGTTGTATGTCTGATATCATAAATAATTCAGTAGCTTCGAGCTCAGATTAATGTGGTTCGTTCAAGAGCTAAAACAACTTGTGAATTGTAAGGAAGAACCAGAACAATATCTCACATGATTTAATGACAATTAGAAGCGCATTCTTATTTAAAACTAAACACTTTATACAACTTGTTATTTATATAAAAGATCAAATCTAAAAACAAATTATAAATATTATTGTAAACATAAAATATCAAATTTTGTAAAACTATTTAAGATATTTTAATGCCTATCATAAGATTAAGATTGAAACAGTCTATCAGAATTTCACATTATGTTTCTCGCGACTTGTAGCACTAGAATGTTAAATAAATAAAATAAATATATATATATAAATTTATTAAAGTATTATAAATTTTAATTTAATTTAACAAAATATAAGTAGTATCAGCTGAGCACATTAAAATTTAATGATTTAATAAGAGGACAATACAGTACTGTGTAACTGAACAACTTGTACATCCTTGAACCACTGCCATTCTACAGACACAGTTTTAATTTTCTAAACAATTATTATAATGTAATCAAAGTGTAATTACTGAGCTCACTCGAATCTAGTAGAATAACAAACATTTCGAACATTTCTGATTAGCTGATTAGGCAAGCTGTCTGGAAAATATTGTAGATTCGCATATTGAAAGATCATTCGACAGATCAAACATGAGTGTAATCAAATATTTATACTATTGTTGATTAATGAGTGTTCTAGGCCTCTTGATAATGATTTTTGACGCCTGTCTATGGCTTTACTGGACTGCAGGCCTAGCCAATGATATCATATGCGAGTATAAATACTCCAACTTGTTTTGAAATGATTTGAATACACAGAGAACAAAAATCTGTAATTTTTAATTTTTTTGAAATCTGAATTTTTTAAATCGAGTACGAAATACTTGAACTAAGTACGATTTTTGAAATCCTTTCTAGAAATTTTTTCATATTTATTTAATGTTGATTAATTGCCATTTTATGCGCATTTTGTGTTAATTTAACAATCATTAACTTAAAAAAACATGTTTATGTCAAGAATTTTAAACTTGAATTTGGGTATGCAATTTGTTTCAGTGTACGAGTATTCGTAATACAGCTGACAGCCTTCACGTTTTCTCTCGACAAGGAGACTTCGTGCCCTGCCCCACGCTTTAGCACATAATTAACCTAAAAATGTAACTCCATCTTGTTTATCAGTGAAAATACGTACAACCAAGAGAAGATGGAGATGGAGATGGAGAGGGAGAGGGAGAGGGAGAAGGAGGAGTGGTGAGCAGTAGACAAAAATAAGCGACTGGAAAAAAAGGCGCGCATCTCATTATCACTCGGACGTGAATATCTCGACATGTTTGCCGTTGTCGTCGTTGCTCCTCAACGAGAAACGTGGAACGTGGGACGCGAACTGTTGTCACCATCTACACTGAGATGGATGTAAGTAAGTATGTCTGTCCGTCTGTCCGTCCGTCTGTCTGTCTGTCACCTACCCAGCGCGAGTTGTCGCTCGAAAACATTTAAAGTGAATTTGTGTTGAGCTCACATCGTTAAAATATCCGTCAAAAACTTAAGCAAACAGACATAACTACGTGCATTTTAAATTGAATTCGACAACAACAAAACGAACGACAGTGAAAATTTACACACAGTCACACACTTAGCTAAGTATCTATGTATCTGTATCTGTATCTGTGAATGTATCTGTATCTGTAAGTTGGTAAGTCGATTTAACCTGCTGGCTGAGTGACGACGTCCGCGCCCAGTTGCTTGAACGAGGCTTCAACCGTGTTTCGTTTTTTTTTTTCTCTCTCTTTATTGTATTTTTTTGTGTTATTTGCCAAAAAAATTAAAGACAAGTAAAAGTCGTGATTAACGTTGAATTGGCTCTGCTCGAGCATCATTATCACCACAAATAAGCATCGACAACAACAACAACATCAACAACAACAACAACATTTCTTACTCCCAAGTCAATTTCGAGTACTCATATTCACATTGTACTACAAAAATGCCGCGCTCGGTTGACTTTAAATGGTGGATGGAGTTGGATTTGAGTTTTTGGCTTCGGTTATGTCTTGGGCTTTGACCTGCTTAACTGGCTCTTAGCCAGACGCGCTAATGCCTTCGACCAAAGCAAAGCAAATAAGGCCCAGACCATAAAAGGTTGCACAAGTTTTAATTGCCTTGCACTTTTGTGGCCCAGCTAAGAAGTGCAAAGTACTTAGAAGTCATTGAATGCAAGGAAAGTATTCCGAATGTTACTCATTGCACATTATGTTAAAAGCGCATAACATTCTTAGATATCAGAGCCCTTTAAGTATGCTATATAAAGCTGGAAGTATTCCCCAATCTTTTTAATTTCTAATAACATTATGATTGTAAATATATTGAATCCATACTTTATGTATAATAATTTACAATCAAAATGCAAAGCAATAATATTTGTATAAAGCTAAGATTTCTCTATCAGTTTAATAGCAAATATAATTTTAAGGCCCGTTTTTTCAATGTCTAAATAACGTGTTTGATAACTATTGAATAGAAAATTAAATTCAAATTTGAAATTATTTGTTGAATAAAACTTATATGTACATTGAAAAGATGGCCCTAAATCTTTTGTGGAAAAACTCTCTAACGATGATTTAATGATATAATCGCTTAAATATATCAAATGATCTAAACGAGAAACTATAATCACTTAGATAAGAATTTGTCATCTAATTATCTAGAGTTTGGGTTTGCGTCTTATATCGCAGATATCTTATCTTTTCAGCCAGTTCTGGACATATTGTCAAGATACCTAAACGATGTTTGTAGTTGACTCAAAGAACGACATGATTCCCAAAGAGACAGGAATTACACTGATGGAATAATAAAGTGCGGTGGCACTTGAACAATTTGTGGTGACAAAAGTTCAGCGATTCTAAAATTCATCATATCAGAAGTTGTATAAAGAAGTTTTGGATGAGGATTAGGTCGATTTATATTTGAAAACAACATTTTTTGGTTGTTTAATTCTTAACGATTTTTAATGCTTTCAATACAAGTCAAATAATAAGAACCCAATCGATTTAAAAAGCTCTCAATCGAAACGGTATTCATTTAAAACCTTTTTTTTTAGAACGAATCTTTCTGTGTTTTTCTAAGTGCACCAAGAGTGAAAATCAATTGCAATTCTTCCAGAGATGAGAAACCATGATGTTCGCATACAAATAACTTGCGGCATTTCATAGGCAAACAATGTCAAGGATGGGATGGGCATGGTTCTGAGTTGGAGTAAAGTGGAGAAGGGAAGGATTGGGATTGGGATTGGGTATGGTTACGGTGCTGGGTCTGGGCTATGCGCCTGTGCAATACGTTGCTAAATATTTTACAGGAGCGCCGCCGCGACGACTCAAGACTTGGCTGTGAGATTGAGATTGAGGCTAGGGGCTTGGAGCTTGAAGATTGAAGCTTGAAGTTCTTCTCAATGCTGTCGCTGTGGCATTTCGCGTTAAATATTTACACACACAGATACACGCCCAATAAGCAATGCGCAGCGCAAAGTGTGCCAGCAGCAGCAGCGGAAAAAAAAAGACCCATCGGGTCAAGTGCTGAAGCTACGACGGCAACGGCAACGGCAACTGCAACTGCGACTGCGACTGCGACTCGATCCATTGGCATGACGCGGATGCGAGTGGATGCGAGGCACTTTGCATATTTTAGCGCGTGCATTGCAGTTGCTAATTGAAATAGTGTCGCTGCGGGGGGGGCGGTAGGTGTGGAATGAGGGGCACCGCACTGAATGATCAGTGATCAGTGATCAGCGCTGTGCTGTGCACATATTTGCCAATGCCAGAGATGCGCAACGAAGTGACGACCTCGCCTAGCCCCAGGCTAAAAAGGAAGGTGCGTTGCGTGTGGGTTGCAAAAGACAGTATCAGTAATGCCGGGTGCACACTGCTTCACAGACTGGGACAGCCAACTGTCATAGACTGGAGCAGCCAACTGTCACAGACTTTTTGTGATGCATTTTGGTACCTTAAAAACAGACATATCTATCAGGGGTGCCAAAGAAATCGATTTCGCTTGAATTTCACTTCAATTTCATACGAATTCATACGAATTTAAGTGAAATTCAAGCGAAAGCGATTAAACTAAGTCTTTGATCCTTTAAACCTTTCTGATTTTGACGCGATAAATGTAGAAGACTTAGCCATTTGTCAATTATTAAAGCGCATTTCAAATTTAAATTTAATAAATCTTTTCACTTATCTGCGACTTGTCAATTCGAAAGTCCACAAGAGAAATAGGAATGGAAAACGGAAGCTTAAGCATAGACGACAGTAGGTTGTATTATTCAACTCGTATGCTGTCTTGTATATTAAAATTTATATACATGATCTCTGTTTCTTTTGCTTGTCTCTGTTATATGTTTATATGATAATGTTATTCTAGTTCAGTAAGCAGTTAAGATGAATAAATTTAAGCTATATCTGAATGGTGGTGATGTAACAAAAAATAGACGATTCTAACATATAGACTTAAAGCTCGATTTATAATTTGGACTTAAATTTATTATAGTCTTGTAAAAATACATCGAAAAATCGTAAGCTCGATTTTCCAATGATTGATTTTCAAGTACTTTAACTCGATCATTTTGTTTGTAGATATATAGTCAAGTCTGTTTTTATTTAGACGATTTTAATATACCGACTCGATTAAAAATTTTAATTTACAACATTAAGTCAGAGACTTTAGCTATGACAATGGTCTGTGACTCTGTGACGCAGTGTGAACCCAGCGTAATGCGCACAATTGCATAACAGACGCGTAGCAACAACAGTTGCAGTTGCAGTTGCAGTTGCATTTATTGTTGCAGTCACGTAGTCACACACACCCAAACACACACATCCAAACACACACACACACTGACTCTGTTGCAAGTCCGAGTCGTTCCTTTTTTTTGCTTTTGCCACTTTCACGCTTCTTGCAAGTGGATCTGGACATGAGAATGGACATTGGAAGGAGCACGTCATGATTTTTTGATTGATCTGTAAGGCACACAGTGCAGTTGGCTTTTGTATTTTTTAATAAAAGTGAAACGTTTTTCATTACGCGTATGTACACATGGCCAACATACGAGTACTCCGTTTGAGACAGAGACAGAGACGGAGACGGAGATTGGAGATGGAGATGAAGGTGGAAAAGCAGATGGAAGTGGAAGTGGAAGAAATGCCTGCAGCGTTTGCTGCTGCATTTTCATATTTATAAGATAATTGAAAGCGGGTATTGCCAAATTAACAACGCTCGGCAAACAAAGAAAGAAAGCAGCGACTATGGCAATATGGCGGCACACACACACACACACTTACACACACACACACACATACACACGTCAGACGTGGCTGAAAGACAGGCGCATATCCCTTGTGTACACAAGCGCGCTTTATTGTTTTGCACTGGGGCTGGCTTTACTCTTTTGCCCTGGCAAGAACTCAGAACGAGAACGAGAATCAGAATGAGAATGAGAACGAGCACGAAAACGAGAACGAGAACCAGATACAGATACAAATACAGCTACACATAGAGCTACAGCTATAGAACAAGAGCCACCCAATAATACTACCTACCTATGTGAGGCAGAATCCACCACCAGACATCGTCTTTGAAATATTTCGCATCGTGCACGGATTTTATTAAATTGCATTCGTAGTTGTTTTGAATTGATTCGACAATGTTGAATAGCCGGCAGCGGCAGCTAGAGTCAGAGCAAAAACGAGAGCTAGAGTGAGAGCACAGATCACAGAGAGAGACTACACTGGACAAAATAAGCCCAGCAATCCGCAATAAAATCAATCTTAAACTTTGGTAAAAGTTCGATAATCTCTGTATGTCTTAGATCGAGTACGAAATACTTATTATTTTCAAATCATTTTATTATTTTTCAATTTCTTTTCTGCAAATATTTTGATTATCAGAACTCTATTAAAAAAAAAAAAATAAATAAAATGTTTTAGGTTTATTTGACTATATTAATGCTGAGTAGTTGTTATTTTATTCGCATATTAGCTTAATTTTACATGCAAAAATCAATAATTTGAAACTTTAATTTTACAATGATCAAAACACTTAAGCTTTAAATATGAAATGATTTTTTTTCTGTGTATTTGCCCCTCCCCCTGCCCTGCTGTTGTTAGGTTTTCCCCTTTGGCATTTTGTTTTACTTTTGATTTTGGTTTTTACTTTTATTTCATTTTACGAGTAGTGTAGTCTGCTCATAGAGCAGGATGCCAGCCAGGCTGACAGTCTGTCTATCTGTCTGTCCGCCAGTCTGTCAGTCTGTTGGTATGGAAGGCAGGCAGGAAGCATTCTGGCAACTATTACAAATGGCGAACACTTGACAGCAGCTCCCGTTCCAGTTCCAGTTCCCGTTGCAACATTGGCTGACTCTAAGCAGGCACTTGAACATTTTTGGGGTCGCCGGACCCCATCTCTCTCACACTCTCTCTCTCTCTCACTCACTCACTCACTCACACTCTTCTCCTCCCTGTTGTTGTTGTTGTCTTAATATTTTTCTTGAAATTTTCTTGTGCTTTTCTCGGCTGCTACAAGAGTTTCATTTGTTTTAGTCGCTCTCCTTTTTGGCCCTTTGTTTGCTGATACTTTGTCGGTACTTTTCGGCTACTTTCAAGCAGCAGGCACTAGTGGCCCAAGTTATTGTATCTTGTAGATACAACGTCAAACGTTGCCACTTTTTTTTGCCTCTCTTCTTCTCTTCTCTTCTTTTCATTTCATTTTTGATTGCAATGCTTTAGGTTTTTTCCCTTGAGCGCTTTAAACGAAACTTTGAAATTTGTGTGCGACTTTAAAATACAATTTAAAGCACAACAATGTTCCAATATGAGTCCTGCCCTCAGCACACACACACACACATACACACACATATTTGTTATGAGTGTGTGTGTGTGTGTGTATCTGTGCCTTAGCCTACAACACACGCATATGGCGCATCCTGGACATAAAGGATATTAAAAGAGATTTAGCATTTTGTTTGCACACGGATGATGCATTGTCATCGAGCCGGGCCGAGATTTATGATGGATTCGGTTTGTGCCTGGAGTGCGCAAAAATTATTAGAATCTCGCCCCAGACCCTTGTGCGCTACGCCCAAATGTGGCAGGCCGTTGTGGAATCTGAAGAGCCATCCTGTCACATTAGAAAACATGACTATGAATGGAATATCAACTTGAGTTTCATATGCTCCGAAGCGAACAATCAGTTCACTAACAGCTCAGTCTTTTTGGGGCTTATCATATAAATATGTGCGAAGTACACGGATAAAAAAACCATTCTTAAATTCCAGTTTAAAATACAGTCGAGCTCGAATCACCATTATCCAAAGAAAAGGTTCGAGTTATGGAGATATTCGACTTATAGAGTTCTTTATCTTAAGCTTATTAACTTTACTGACACTCATTTAGCTCGAGTTAGAGGGAAATTCGAGGTATAGAAGTTCGAGTTATGGAAAATCAACTGTACTTATTTTTAGCATGTAGTTTTAAAATGTTTCCAAATTTTCATTTTTAAAAAAATAATATGATCATAAAATGGCATCGACTTACCATTAAAATATTCAAAGAAGCCTACAACATTTTGTTTTACAGATAAAAACTTTATAGAGTCCCGATATGATTCACATATTTTGTGCTCTATTTAAGAAATTTCCAGATTTCCGAACTTTCAAAACCATTTGGAATTGACTTTTTTCCGGAATTCCCAAATTTTTCTTCTGTGTACATACTTATTTATATTTTGTTGGTTTCTTTAGAGTTTTGCTTTTTTGTTTCGGTGTTGAAACTTCTTTTTATTTTAATATTCATCACTCGACCTTTTTTTATTTTGCACACACTGTGGAGAATTTGTTGTGGCTGTGTGATGAAATGTGACACATGGACAGGATTTTGCCGCGTTGGCAACACACACTAACACTTTCACAAGCACACACACACACACACACTCACACACATATACATATAAACACTAGCATATGCAAATGTTATAAATAAAAGATGTGTGTGTAAAAAGCAGACAAAAAGCAATTGAAATTAAATGCCAACAGGCTAGGGGCGTGGCCATTGTTAGTGCGGCCGGCAGTCGGCAGTTTGATAAAAAATTGAAACATAAAATACAATAAACAATTTTTTCAGGCATTACAAATAAATTATTATGCAAAATTAAATGACCCAAAGGCATGCAAATACGTGCGAGCCATGTAAAAAGTGGCTGTTGTTGTTGTATTTTTTGTTGGAAAGCAATAAAATCAAATTTTAAATTTTAACTACATAGTTGACATAAACTCCGTATCCGTATCCAACGTCAGGCGGCGTCAACGTCATGTCAACGTCAGCGTTAACTTTACCGTCAACGGCGCAGTCAGCGTCGCAGTCGACGTCGCAGTCGGCGCTGGTATATGCCAACGGTAAATATTTGAAAAGGATTTTGTTTGTTTATTGTTTGCACACACACCTCACGCGGTGTTAGTCGGTGTTAGCTTTTTAATTATAAAATATTTAACCAAAAACTCACACTCGACTGACCCAGCTGAATGTAGTGTGTGTGCGTGTTCGAGTGTGCGTGTGTGCGAGTGTGTGCGATTTTTATTAGTTGCCATCATTTTGTGGAGCCTTCAGGCTCTCTCGCCTCTTCAACGCTCACTAAACACAACAATGACCGGGCAATTTAGACTTTTTAAAAATTCACAAACCTCCCCACAAATCGATGACATTCAAAGTGCAGAAACTCAACTGCAACTTAACAGAAAAAAATATATAAATCAATTCCAAACGCTTTTGAAATTCATTTTCTTATACTTTTTTGACTGTTTATAATATTCTGCACACATACTTAAAAGTTACAAGCTAAAATCATAAATGTTTTAACTTGATATAAGATTGAGTTTTATTTTCTGTGTACCCGTCATAACAGTCCACTCTACTACAACTCGTAGTCCAGTTGAGTCCAGTCTATTCGAGCGCAACGGCTTCATTGTCATTTTTATTAACTCAACGGAGCGACTGCAAATTAAACAAATATTTTCCCAGCAGGCAAAGTCAAATGGCTGGCCAGGATTTGTGCCAAGGCAAATAAGAGCCTTGCCCTCGCTTGTTGGCTGTTGGCTGTTGCCAGTTGGCAGTTGGCTGATTACTGCAACAGGACAAATAAAACGGCTAGCGACATTGACTAATCGCCAGCCAAGTTGCCAAGGTGCCGTCTATAATGAAATCGTATGTATCTATGTCTACGAAGGGGGGGAAAAACTGGACATGGTTGGGGCAGGGGGTAGGGGGTGTTTCAGTTACGCCCCCGCATCAAAACAATAAACTGCTTCAACGCGGGCAACAACAAACACCGTCCAAATTGTGTGCGCAAATAACGCGAATTGCAGTCGAAACAGCCTGGGCAAAAACTACGTTGCGTATACGCAGCGTTGCAATCGAAATTTGATTTTCGACGTTGAGCCGCGCTGTTGAGGAAGGCGGTACAATATTTGCACACCAACTACAATACAACTTGGCCGAAATCTGCAGGGGGGGAGGGGGAGAGGAGTAACAAAGTGGCGAAGCTGCTTGCCAGTGGTTGCTTATTGCGAAAAACCAAATACTGGGCCTTGTTATGCCCTACCAAAAGAGAGATGCTTAAAATCTACCAATTGTTTTGATTGAAATTAATGTACTAATATTAATATATGAAATGTTGGATCAATTATACAACTTTTGAATACACCCAGATTTAATTTAATTTAATTATATCTATTCAGTTACAAATTAAAGTTATTTTAATATCATTTTATTGTTTTTCTTTCTGTTTTTATTATTCTACTCCAATTCTAATTCTATTTAAAATTATAATAATTTTTTTTCTGTCGACTTTCAGTTGCGAATTGAAATTGATTTAATATAATTAAATTGTTTATTTTTCCTATTTTTATTAATCTATTCTAATACTATCTAAATTCTAAAAATTTAACCCTCTCTGTAGACTGTTTTTAGTCGACATTAAAGAAATATAAAAATAATTATGGCATAGGAAAACACATAAGAATGGTTTCTAAAAAACAAACAAATATAAAATTAATATGAATAATAAATTTAGAATAAATCACTACAATTTTAAGTGTATTCAAATGTCGCACAAGTTTTCCAGAACTTTAGTTCTCTGTTGTTACGAAACGCAAACTTAATTTTCATAGCGAGTTTTTCATTTGCTGAATGCCGCGATTTTTGATGGAATTTTACATGTGGCCGCAGGTTTTGAATTCTGTGCGTTTTATTGTTGTTGCTGCTGTTGTTGTTGTTGTTCTGGCCGCAGTTTGTATTAGTTGAAGCAACTATCTTAAAGCTGCGAAAATTATATATGTATTTGTATATTAATGGAAATTCATTTGCAGCATTGCCAATGCAAATGAAAATTGGAAATGGAAATTGGTTTGGTCGAAAACTGGTCGCAACTCGAACTGCTTTTCTCTCCCTCTCTCCCTTTCTCTCTTCATCTCTCTCTCTTCTATTTGCCAACAAATTGACAATTGACAAATGAAAAATGGCGGCTAAAGGCTTTTTATGCTTGTGCAAATTTCACATTTACAGTTATTGCTAATTGGAGGCTCATGCAGCCGCAGCAGCCAACAACTCTCCCCCTCTCTCCCACCCCCCTCTACCATCCTCTCTTGCCATGTAAATAATGGCCGTTAATGTTATTGGCAATGGCCATTTAATGTTTAATTTTTGCCAATGCATTTCATGCTGCCAGTGAGTGTCTGAGTATCTGTGTGTGTGTGTGTGCGTGTGTGTGTGTATCTGTGTGTGTTTGTTCACTCTTTAAAATGCTTTCGATAAATAAATTATTATAAAATGTATTTTACAGATTTAACATATTTCTGTAATTAATTTTAAAAATTATTCCAAATACAAATACAGCAAGTCGAAAAGCAGCCGCAGTTCAAACATGAGCCCAAAAACAAAAACAAAAAACACAAATGCAATTCGATTCGATTCGATGCAATTGGTAGTGGCAACAACGTTGAGCAATCAGTGTGCACTGTCAACCGTTATGAATTTTGCATTCAATTGCATTCCTCACTTCCGACTTGTGGCAACAACAAATTTAATCAACATTTGGACAAAACACAAAGGCAAACTGACAAGGATTCAATCATGAAAAATCCATCTGAAAGTGAATAAAAATACTTTACATGTTTTGATGGAATCTTTAAGGAACATTTTTAGTATATAAATTTGTTTGCTATTTTATGGAGTCAGTGAATTGATTGATTTTATGTTTATTTGTATTCTTTTAATATCCAAAGATTTATGTTTCTATTTAACACAAATAGCTATTTTAGATTTCACATTTTTTTTCCTGAAATTTTCGTAATTCTTCTTTTAAAAAATAAATGGAATATCTACCTTAAAGTAAATAAAAATATCTATGTTGAATTTTTTGGTTGAAATCTTTCAAGAAACATATTAATGTAAACATTTTTTATTTATTTCATGTCAGTGATTTTAATGAGTTTTTATTCGTTAGCTGCAAACCATAGACAAGTAATGTATCTATCTAAAATTGCTTAATAATTGTCTCATTGTTGTATTTCAACTGCTAAATACTTGAAAATTGTGCTCAAAATGTTTACTATTCAGACATAATACTCAGACCGTCCCATTGCCGCTCTTAGCTCTGTGCTACTTGGCCCCAATTAGCTGACCAAGTTAATGGGTGCCGGTGCCTCATTAGCCATGCCAAGAAGCACTTGGCCAAGCCCCAGACGAGTTGCATGCCAAAGAGCCAAAAAGCTGACGACGCTTTGGCTTTGGCTTTGGCGGCACTCAGGGGACACAATGTGGATGGAAATTTGCATACAGCATCCGCTACTGTTTGGGATGTTTTGGATGGAACGTGAGCGCCGTGTGGATCCCATTGAGTCCATTCATATTCGAGCGGAAACCAAGTGCGTTGTACGGAGTATAAGTCATAATAAATATTCAAACACAGAAAAAAAATTATTGTAAAATTAAGTTTTAAAACTAATGATTTTAGCATGTATTTTTTAAACAAGATGTTATTTTTAAATCAGGGATGAAAACCGAAACGAAAATCGGTTTCAGTTGCGGTTTCGCTTATGTTCCCATTTAGGTTTTCAGTTATCGGTTACGCAAAATCTTTGAATGAAGGTTTCGTAACGGTGAACCGGTTTTTGTATGTTTCGGTTTTGAAATACCGGTATGGTTTCGGTTCACAAAAAATATTTTTTCGCAAAAATATAATTATATTAATAATATAATAATAATATTTAAAAAGGCATTACTTTTTGAAACGGTTACAAAACGGTTATTTCGGCTTACAGAGTTTCGGTTTTAAGGTTTGGTAAAATGAAATATGTTTTTTCCGGTTACGGTTTCAGTTACGGTTTTAAATGTCAATCGGTTTTTACCGGTTAAAGGTTACGGTTTTGGTAAGGATTTTAATCTCTGTTTTAAATTAATACAATATATGGATAAATAGCAACCACTCAGCATGAAAATAGTAAAAAAAAATCTACAATTTTTGATTTCATTGGAAAGATTCTTATAGAGTCCCGATTAACTTAATATTTGAGGAGAATGGTACAAGTTATTCGAGCTCAAATTAAGAAATTAGGAGTTCCGTTTAGGATTGATTTTATCCCAAACTCCAGTATTTTTTTTCTGTGTACTATTTCGTAATAATGACGGGCAAATTGGGGAATTTGTCTTGTACATACGTAACAATATACTCGTATATTGTCGGCAAAAACTCATAAGATGAACAGGGCGTGTAGCTAAAGAAATTTGTCACTTGGCCGGATGTGTTTTGTGTTGGCCGTGACAATGTCATGCCCACAGTTTTTTTGGACTGACAGGTATTGGCCCAAGGGCCAAAAGGCGGAGGCAGAGGCAGAGGCAGAGGAAGGGAGTCATTGTTTGAAATGTGCGGAAGCAGCAGTCTCATTTTAGATGACTCTTGTTCCTCTTGGCCATTTGGGTTCTTTCTTTCTTTTTTTTGTTTTTTTTTTTTGTACTGGAGCTAAAGGTGTACAAACATTTGACGTGTGTTTTGACGCGAGGCAAGACTCGAAACTCAAAGAAGTCCAAGTCTAAGAAGCTGAATCTATCCAAGATCTATACTAATTGTTTGATGCTTGGCCTATGTAAACACAATTGAAGTTGTCTATTATATGGAGAGTATAGATAGTCGAGAAATTGGAACGAATGCCAGATCATGTTTACCTAATGCGACATTGTTATTACTGTTCGCTTTTATTTTTCCCATTTATTTGAAATACATCTTACAATGCAACAACTGTGCAAATAGCAGGCGACAACGCGTTGTCTACAACAACAACAACAACGACAACAACAACATCAAAAGCTGTTTGGAAAGTTAGAAACATGACGGAACTCTAGTCATTATCGACTCGCAAGTGATACGAGAGCAAAGATCTGTCTTAAGTATGCCCTAAGATAGGGCATTTTAAAATTATAATAGAGATATATTTTCAAAAAAGTAGCTTGGAAATTGAAAAGTCTCTCAAAGGGACAAAGTAATTGATTTTTTTTTCAATTAATTCTGAGTCCTCTGTACTGATTACAACAAAATTTGTCGAGTATAAACTTCTTTTCTTCCCATTAATTAAACTTTAGACGATTTTAAACTTTTTAATCCGCACCAACAAACACTAATATATATTTTTTTAAACTGATTGGGTTTATTCTGTGTTTTCGCAACAAATGTTGGAAAAAATTAAATTTTGCGAATAAAACTCTTACTAAAATATAGTATTTATTGTAAATTATTCGGATAATTTTAAATAGTACTTCTAATTTTGATTTTAAGGTTTTATTGATTTTTAATCGACTGCTCTTAGTCGACGACGTTAAATACAGAAAATAAATAAAAATATTTTTATAATATAATAAACATTTTGATTTCAATAAAAATGAAATATAATTTTTTGTAACTATTCAGTTTAAGTTATTTTTCTAGCTTTGATTTTAAGTATTTTGATTTTTGTTGAATGATCTTGCTCGACGTTAAATAAACAAAATAAAAATAAATACAGTTGAACTTCCATGACTCGAACTTCTCTCTAACTCGAGCTAAATGAGTGACAGTAAAATTAATAAGCCTACGAAAAAGAGCTCTATAAGTCGAATATCTCCATAACTCGAACCTTTTCTTTGGATAATGGTGATTCGAGTTGGGGATGTTCTACTGTAAATTTATATAATCGGGATAGTGTATACGAGTGCTACTTTATGTTGATCTCAGTTCATCGAGGTGTTCCTATTTCTATGCACTGTACTGGTACTGATACTGATACTGGCACTGGCACTGGTATTGGTATTGGTACTGTTAAGACCTTCTATTTGATTAGCTGAAGCACACAGATGTATTTCACTTATTTTCATTTAGCACGCTTGAATCAAATATTTGAACAAGCCGCACAGTTGTTTCGGGGGATTAACAATAGATTCAATTTTAACATTATCACTCGACGTTGATAATGCCGCCTGCTAACGGCCTATTGTTTTAATTATACGCTTAGTCGAGACCAAGAAAACCCATAACGACCCCAAATGACCTTCGTCGTCGTCGTTGTCGTGTGAAAGTTGTTGCCTCAGTTGCCAATTCAACGGCGATTCAAAATCCAAATCCAGCATGAAAGTGCAGACAAATTGGCCAGAACATTGTGTCCTAACAGGGACAACAAACAGATAACGCCCTGACTTGTTAGGGTCCTTTTCCGCCTCCTTTTCCTACTCCTCCTCCTCCTGCTGCTGCTGCTATTGCAGTTACCACAAACAAAAGAAGAGCCCAGGTCAGACATAGGTCTGATAGGTTTAATACTCGATGCTCGGAAGGAAGGCAGGCAACAATCAACTACCGGGTAATTAGAGTTGAATGGACGAGTCGAAAAGTCGTGTAATGCGATTCGTATGGCACAGCGGGAGATACCGACAGGAGGTCATGTTATTACTATTACTATTACATACCATACCATACCATACATAAAGAAGATACATTGCATGCCTCATTACAACGCACACATTTGCCAAAAAAAAGAATATAAATACACACACACGCTCGCATAGAATAACAAATTTATGAGCCAAATGGCACAACAATGACAAATTCGTTTTGGTTTTCAGTTTTATTTTCTTTGGCACATCATTTCCCTTTCTTTTTTTCCCTTACATTCTCCCTCTCCATCTCTTTGCTGGCTAAATATTTATAAATTGTTCAGTTCTCTTTTTATTATTTCTTGTGACAGTTGATTGTTGGCGTGATTTTTGGACAGCTGATGCAACGACTGATTCCTGACTCAATCCTGACTTATTCCTGCCTAACTCCTGACTCATTCCTGCTACATATACTGTCCATCCTGCGGCTATTTGCTGCTGCACTTGGCTTGGCCAACTTGGCCAGCTTGTCATCTTGGGTTACGCCTCAAATTGTGTTAGGGTTAGGCCTGCATTTTGGCTGCAGGCTGCAGGCGCTTTTTAAGCTGACTCAAGTGCCTGGCTCCAGCTCCTTTTACTGCTCCTATTTCTGGTCTTGGTCTTACTCCTGGTCCTGTTGCTGGTCACGCTTATTATGGCCGCGGGCAGCGTTCCTTTTGCCGGCGCTTCGCGCTGTTTGTCCAAATGCTTGACTGATGCTGTTGCAACGTCTCGTAGGCATCCTTCCTTCCTGCTGGCTGCTAAACAGCAGCACAATATCCGTCGTACGTTGTGCAAACACACTCCTGCCGACGTTACTACACCGTGAAAAAAGAAACACTATCAAAAGATTCGGAATTTATAAAGTTGAGGACAAAATAATTGATTCAAGCACAATTTTTCAATTCCAATTTTAATAATTTTTTAGCTACCGGAACTTTATCAGGTGTGCTACAGAAATCTCTTTCACCTGAAAAATGACGTATATTTCATACAAATTTACGTCAAATTCAAGTGAAAGAGATTTCTGTATACGATTTTTTTCAGTGAAATCAAATGTTTCACTAGTTCGACTAGTTAACCAATGTATTCAATTCCAAATGGAAAATTACAAAAATTAGAAAACTAAGAAAATGTTCACTTGGGTCATCCTATATTTAAAAAAAAAAATATGTAAATTTAATTTTAAAAAAAATTGTAGTTTTAAAAAATGTAAATTTAAAACTCATTTTGAACCTCATATTCGATTTTAGAAGGTCCCAATTAGCCTAGAAAAGTGGTTTTTAACGAAGAACACACTACTTTTTGTATCGCGGCATAAAATGGGTTAATGCTGAGTGGTTTGCCATTTTATTCTATCCTAAATATGTTTAATTTTAAGAAAGTATTATCAAAATCAAGAATTTTCAACTTGGATTTCGAAATGTTTTTTATTTTTTTCGGTGTACACTCAGTGTCACCGTTACCGTTAGCGTTACCGTCGATGTTGTAGCCCTGCCATCTTTGTGCTGATGATGTTTGCTTAGCTGTCTTTGCATCTTTTTTGCAGGACGCAGTCAGCTCTAAACGGAAATGATGGCGGTCGCTGTTTCTGCTGCTGCTGCTGCTGCTGCCGTTGCAGAAAGCTGTGTTTGCCCCGCGCCCCGCCAGACAATGCAGGACAATGAAATGAATTTTTAAGAATGCCCTGCCCTACATGCGTCGACAGCGACACAGAGACAGGGAGACAGACTGTGAGAGAGACAGCGGCAATGGCAGCCACTTCAAAGTCATTCGCCTGACAGCATCTTGAGGCAACGGCAACGGCAACTGCAGTTGCTGTGATATGCAGTTTTCCACTCGCTTTTCCACGCTGGCAGTGCTGCCATTTTAGCTATTTTATAGCTAGCTTTTGCAATTTTATAATGGCAAAAGCCAACTTTGAGTTTGAAAATATAATAAAATACAAGTCTCATCCCAACATGTTTAAAAGAACAGTCATACATAAAAATGTTCCATCACATGTGTCTTTCAGTTGCTTGAAATGAAACGCAAATGACGCAAAAGGAAAATTTTTAATTTTAGACTTTTAGAAATCTAGAAACATTATATTTCTAAGTACTTTTGACTGTGCTATCAGAAAATTTAGGCCCGTGTGTTTGATAACTATTAAAAGAGAATTTGACGTAAAATGTATGGAAATTAATGTCAAATGTGAAAGTATAT